>NQII01003888.1:97868-110146 GCA_002778355.1 Clitarchus hookeri | reverse complement strand
TAGAAAAAGTTTTACTTGAACACAATTTCAAGCCAATATCATGAGAATGAATTAAAAAACAACCAGTAGTTACGGTGTGTAACTTGTGTTTACGCAGCTAAAAATTGTCAACAATGAAACTACGAGGGAAGGAGACAGTGCTACTAGAAGAGGAGACTTTAAACTTAATTTGTGTAATCAGGTTGGTATTTCAAGCCAATTAAATTGACTGCACAACTTTCAGAGTACAAGAAAGTCATATAAACTGCACAACATATACTTGCAGGTAATACAGACATGAATAGTATCAATAGGAAGTAAAATAAATTATTAATGTTTATACACACTGAGGTTGATCTTGCAATATCACATATGGAAAATATACGAAGACTGCTAAAAATGTAGCTAGTGTTAATCAATTATTTTTCTGTTTTTTTTCCTGTGTTATTACTCTGTGGAAAACTGAGTAGTAGTTTGGGATATTTTAGGCCGCAGAATGGGATTTTCACTTTATTCTGGTTGGAAACACTCCCTACTCGCATTCACCCTTCCTAACGATCTGCATCTACGACCACGCACTCCACGAAGAGTTTGGCAAAATGTCAAAACTAATCACGCCGAGAGAGGTGGCACAGTGGTGACACGCGAAATTAACTCGCATTCGGGAGGACCCGGGTTCGATTCCCGGTTTCCCACGGTTCCCCGAAATCACTCGAGGCGAATGCTGGGGTGGTTCTTTACTACAGGCCACGGCCGGTTCCTTTTCCGTTCCTGCTTCTCTGAGCAACTTTCTTCGTCTGACCTCGCTGCCGAGATGTTAAGCACTGCCTGCCTTAAACTAAATATGCACAAGTAGCGAAAGCCACTTGCTGAATCATTATGCGATACGATAAAAAAAAAGTATAAATAACTCGCTGTTCCAGATTACAGAAATAAATACATGAGCTTAAAACTATTTCTGCGCAAAGTTTTCATTGGAAGTTACGAGAGACCGACGAGAAAACTTGTAAAAAGTAAGAACATAATTGTACCAAAATATTATTTTGGTAAAAAAGAGATTGTTGCCCAGCAACAGAAAGTGAAAGGACAGTGTAAATAGTTAACTGCATTTCATTGGTATTATGTTATCCGAACTTGATACAAGGTTCCTTATTCCCTTCACTGAATAGGATCCGACATATTTGTTCACTTTTTTGGGAGTACCCTGAAATAGCACTCTGTTAAATTTGGGTTTCTTTCTGTTTCCAGATCCTGAATTTGGATCACGGCATCTTGACGAAGTGGCTTTTGAGTTGGGCATTCAATTATGAAAGTGACTCTCTGATCTTCAGTTTTTGTGCCAATTTAGAGTTATCTACATTTTCATGACGACATTTAATAGTAATAGATTTGTGCCGTACTAGTTATCATTATTAAAATTATATTTCCACGGAAGACTTTCGATGCCTTTTGAAAACTCGAACCCGCAATCTCCATACTTACCTTAATCACCCTGACCGGCTCTCTAGACCTCGCTGTTTGGAGCCGCCCAAATATCTTCACTCACATTCTCTCACTAAATCAAAATATCCTTTATAAAAACTTTAATACCTGAAACCGACTGTAAAAGTGCCCGTTCTAGAAATTTTTGCTTGACCAAACGGAGGTGGAACTACAAATGGTGAATTAGTCTCCCCAAACGAACATTTTCTAAAACGCTATTTATAAGTAGACCCTGCTCAAAAATTCTGCAACAGTTAACATTTTTTTTTACTGTGGCAGTCTTAAGCAAGGAGAACATTAGAGTTCGCTATTACTAACGGATTCAAGATTGGCTCATTGGCTAATCAAGTTTCCAGTTCGATCTCATATCCAGGGCAACATTTCTCACGTTATTATTGGTTGTTCTTTTTTCCCTTACGAGCCTAAAATCCCCATATAAAAGTCATGGCGAATATTCAACGAACCTCCGCCCCCAGTTCGTCCCGCGAGACTTGGACTTCCGGACCAGCGCGGTGAAGGGCGGAGAGTATGATATCCTTCGATACAGAACTAAAATTCGGGACTATAAGCAGTGTATTCCACTTTGCGGTCAGCCCACTGTGCTGCTTATTTTTCGTGACAATTACCGAGTTCTCCGGACCACCTGCCGCTGCGTCCTCGACAAACTCCGCCACCTGCCACAGACCGAACGTCGGCTAATGCCACAACAAATAGGTCGTGTCGAGTCCTTTGCCACGGTAAGTACAATTTATTCACGTTGAAGTAGTCTACTTGCTCACGCGTGATAACCCGTTTTCTTCCCGAGACTGCAGGGGGCCGCGATGGCGCGGTGGTCAGACTACGCACGCCTACCACGTAGGATAACCGGGCTCGATTCCCGGCGAGGTCGCCTCCCACATGTTCGCACGTGGGAATCGTGCCAGACGACGCCGCTGGCCTACGGGGTTTTCTCGGGGATCTCCCGTATCTCCCGCCCTTGCACTACGACGCTGCTCCATTTCCTCCTCGCCTCGCCCTCGTCGGCTCTCAAGACCTCGTCGTTATAAGCCGCCTAAATCTCTCCCCTCCACCTCGATCCTGCGCTATCAACGAGCCTCGACTCGCCCCTCGCACTCTTGCCGGAAACGACAGATCTGCTCCACAAGACAGCCGGCACCGCCTAGTGCCGGCCCAGTTCCTTTCTCTATCCCGGTGAGCCTGAATTACACTCAACTGCACCAGCTTTTCTAGTTTGTNCCCGCCCTTGCGTTACGACGCTGCTCCATTTCCTCCTCGCCTCGCCCTCGTCGGCTCCCAAGACCTCGTCGTTAAAAGCCGCCTAAATCTCCCCCCTCCACTCCGACTCTACGCTACCGACGAGACTCGTCTCGGCCCTCGCACTCTTCAGGTTTGCCGGAAACGACATATCTGCTGCACAAGACAGCCGGCACCGCCTAGTGCCGGCCCAATTCCTTTCTCTATCCCGGTGAGCCTGAATTTCACTCAACTGCACCAGCTTTTCTAGTTTGTATCTGGTCTGTTGTGTTATTTGGAGGTGTCTCCGCTGATTGGTCGCATCTCAGTCCTTTGCCGTCGGGACTTTCAGAGGTCAGTTTCTGTTGTGAGAGTATCCCTGACAGTGTAACTGACGCTCCCTGCGTTATGGATAGTGCAATCTAGTGTCTCAACGGCCATTTTTTTCAGCCATCTATATTATTTTTTTATTGATTAAAAAGCACAACGTATCGTTAACAAGTGGGTCCGTTATAGACGGACCAAAGGTGATCGGACAATCAAATTAATGAATCAGCCAAGGCATATAATAAACCGTCCCGGTATTCACCTGAAGTGATAGCGGAAAAGTATGTAAAATTGAAGACTGGATAGCGTGACGGGAGAATCGAACTCGGTCCTTCTCGTAGTGAATCATCACTGTGCCACTTATATGCACGTACTGCACTCAGTACACTCTGGCCGAGTGTTTCACGCCGCAGAGACACAACACTCGCTCTGAGTGCAGTTATTTTCAGCGTTACAGTTGTGGTTCAAGTATGCATTGCACTGGTAGAAAGGTTTGTTTCAGCTGACAATATATTTGTTTGTATATGGCCCAACAAATAACTACATTTGATTCAACTTAAGTATTTTGTTGATAGTCCAATTCCGTTATTTTTTGTTGGTTTTGTACAGAGTTTTCTACGCAGTGTTACGCCGTACAAAAACAAGCGTATTGTTGGAAGGAACACAGCTTTCTCTAGTGTGGCCGTCAGCGTAGCAGTTTTGGGTGAAAATATGTTCGACAATCAAGCACTAGTTTCGGGAAATCACGTGATAACTGAACTTCGTTAGTTGTCATGGCGCACTGAGTGTGCACCCAGTACAATAATACTGGAAAACGCAGTAAGCCAAAAAGTTTGTCTTCATTGTCCCTGAGCCTCAACAGCTCCCGCCGACCCGCATACCACGTTAGCTGTGCACATTGCATCCAACGTTTCCACAGGCGCTTGAGGACGTCTGTTGCTCTGTGAGGCAGCTCGACATCAGTATTTCTACCGCGTATAAGGTGGCAGTTAATAGAAAGTGCATTGGTTTAGATGAGAAATTGATGTATTATTTCATAGCAAAAAATTGTTGTGCAGTAACGTTAATTTTGCGTGTAAACCAACAAGATACGTTAATATTACGCACCCTAAAAACATGCTTTTCTCATTTTACAACCAATATATTTCGGATTATTTATTATTACACATAAAATCAAGCGTTATTGTATAACAACTCTAGTCTGGAAATCATCAGTTATTTACATTTACTTCGCTTCACGCTTGCGTAAGATGGGTTTGTGCACCACCCCTCCTAATAAACTCTGCGGTGGCAATTCTATTTATATTAATGCTAGTTACTTATCTTAAAGATTTATAAATTAAGCATCCCGTTCGGCGAATATTTACAACACAGTAAATGGCGGTATTGTGTAACATCACGCATATCCTCAAAATTGATTTCACATTACGCTGTAATTATTAGAGGTCACTATATGTATGCACACGGCCCAAAATAGGTTGATTTTGAAATACAGCCGATATCTTAATACCGTGCCATAAGGTATCGCACAGTTGTGGTATTTAAGAAGACTCACTCGTAAAATATCTTCTGCAGAATGAGTTTTCGCACGCACACGAGTATCTCGGAATACAACTATTTTTACAGGAAAATTTAAAAAAATGACCTTGAGCTATTACATTTTACTTTAAAAAAATAGTGACAATGGTTCAAAATTATTTTTTTTGAGGAATCTCCTGTCACTGTTTTCTTAAGGGCAAGGAGAAAAGTACAACGTGGCATCTCTAGTTTAAGTTTAATTCATTGGCTTACATATCATGTAATAATATCCGATAGTTACATATATAGTTTGCGAGACATTTAGCTTCTCGGGAATGCTTATCACAGTATTGGGAGTGCCCGTCATAATGCATCCTTATTACTAGACGTGACGTTGAGGCGTTTAAAAACGTTTACTGTGGATTCGCATTAAACCTTGGTTTCGTCCGCAGCCCGTGTTGAATTTTTCATCTGTTTGCCATAACTTTCTTTTCAATGAAATAATTAAAGATTTGTTATTATATCACGTGTACGTTTTACAACTTCTTTCAAAAGTAGTCGCCAAGTTTTTTTCACACGTTATCTATAATTAAATTATTTTATTATGGTGAAAAAGCTAAAATGAAATTTTTAATTAGGGTGAAAAAGCTAAAATAAAATTATTTGACTAGGGTGAAAAAGCTAAAATTAAATTATTTTATTAGGGTGAAAAAGCTAAAATAAAATGAAATTGTGAATCACCAACAATCAAGTGCTAATTTAAAAATGATGTATTAATGATATAATTACTTCAGAAAAGGTCGGAATTTGTGTTTTTTTTACAGCGTAAGGCATACTGCTAGAGTGGTATAGATGTGGTTCCAAAATAAGTCTCCCTAAAAAACTGAAATAAGCTAGAAACCAGTAATTAAGTATGGCGTGTGTGGTCCGTACATATTTCCGGTACGTTGTCTACACGTTTACACGTATCTAAGCATTCAAATATCCTGGGAATACGTGTTTTTTTCACCAGCAAAGATCGAAACCAATTATGTAGGCCCAAAAGGTTTTGTTTTTTTAAAATCACTTTAAGTGTATCTGAAGAGAAACAAATTCGTGAAAATGGCAAAAGATTGCATTTCTAGAGCTGGCCTGCGCAGTGTCCTTAAGAGGTAGGGTTAACGTAAAATTGTACAGTCGTAGTTACATATGTGGGCTTTCAACGCGCGTAACTAATTCTTACTATTACAGATCTAATTTGTAAAGGAAAGCGTGAAGACGGAAGCACTGCACACCTTGAGCGCCTTGTTCGTATGGGCGATGCGGCGCTGTGCGCGCGTGTCATTGTCGCCCGTATCGCTGTGCGTTGAGCGCGAAAAAAAAAAAAAAAAAAAAAAAAAAAANATACATCTTGGGTCCATGTACTCTTAAGGGTGCTGCTGGGCACGACAAAATTCACCATTTTAGATTTGCACGAAATAATGCTCAACTTGTAGACATTATTTACAAGTACTATATCCATGCTTGAAAAAATTTAGGTAGCAAATGTTTGCAAGATGGCATGTCAGGATCATAATATTAGTGTTTCTGGGACATACAAGTGATAAAAACTAACCTACTTACCCGTTAAACGTTGAAATAAGATACTATTAGTAACTTCAAGAAATATTAAAAATCGTGCTATGAAACGTTTCCACAATTTAAAAACAAATTGCTTCAAATAACGACATTGTTAGCAGTTTATGGTTATTAAAAAAAATATATGATAGGCATACGTTAAAATGAATTAAGGCATAATCTTCCACTTATCCTTGTTAAATTCATTGTAAATGTTTTTTTATTAATTTTATTTATATGCTCTAAAAACAATCAAATGAATATTTTTACATGCCGTGATGTCAATTTTTTTTTTTAATGCTAGGAAAAAGTTTTTTCAATTAACGTCTACAAGTGGGACGGTATTTCGTTCAAATAAAAAATTAAACAATTATTTTCTTGGAGACCAGCAGCCCTGGTGCAAGGCCCCTGGTGCGCGCTAGGTCAGGCAGCGAGATCCGCCCACCACGTGGGGTACACGTGGGCTCACGAGCCCGGGGAGCGGGCAAAATGTCAGGAGGTCACTGAACTAGCGCGCTGGCGCTGCGGGCTCGGCCCACGCTGCTGCCCCTTCTCCCCCCTTCTCTTCCACGGCACACCTAGACAACCACCCCTCCAGCCCCACCAAACTCTCCTCACTCACCAGCCTGGTTCACACGGTTGACAGTTGCGCGTTACTTGCGCCACTTCTTCAAATACCGGGTGTGGGACCGCTGTTGTTTCCCTTCGCCTCACCGAGATCGCATCCCGGATGACCTCACCGGAAGGAAGTACCTTTGGGGCGTGCCTCACTACCACCCCCCCCACCCACTCCAGCGGAGCACATAAACAACGAGTGTTTGAAAGCGGTTCTCCTCCAGTACGGAACTGCCGGTGTTAAGGGGAATCCCCGGTAAATATATTTTTTTACTCGTCAACGTCACGTCTGGTCATAAGGAAGCGTTGCGACGGGTCCTATAGTCCGTTCGCGGTTTCTTCACGCTTTTTGAATCAAATCTTTGAAAAATCTCTCCGTGAATGACGTGCTCGGTTGTTTTCTAAATATGCCACGGATCGCAGGCATTTTATACTTCTGTACCCACACAAAATATCTTATTTATAGTTACATATAACTTTGACTTTAATTTTATCCATTAATTGTAATATTTCATTTATTATAAATATTGATAAAAAAACGGGGAGAAAAATAAGTGTGTTGGTAACGGTTGGTGATAAATAGTTCTTATGCAAAATCATTATTACACCGAGTGCGCACGAATACGGTGCGTTACCCCTTTTGGAGTAATTTTATAGCATGTTTGCATGAGGCGGAGGAATATCCTGGAAGCAGATCTTCAGCAGGGCTTCAGAAAAGTTGGAAGCAACGATGAATAGAGTGTACTAAGACTGCGATGCACATTGCCGGGAAGCTGAATTCCTCGCAAATAAGATCTGTAACAGTATGACATTGTTACACGCGATGTAATCCAATGGATTAAACTACTGGTGCCACTTTGCACTTTAGCCTTTCTTTTAAGTAAACTACACGTGAAAGCTGTAAAAATTTTATTTTTTAACCATTTTCACATTTCCCCCACCCCCCCCCCTTTTTAATGTATTTCCCACAATAAAAGTAAAAACGTAGTGACTGTCTTTAATGGTTTTTTTTTCTACCTTTCCTGACGTCAAGTTTTATTCCTAGACCGTTATTCACTATGATACACTGCTTTTGCAAAAAGCAAAAAATAATTTACTAGAGAGTCCCCATAAGCTGAGTTCACAATTGAAAGCATAGAACCATAGAACATATGTCATGTGGACAAGAATTTAACGCTATGGTTTCGAAGCGATTTATTCCTAATTGTGAACAACAGGTTTCGTGCATGACAGATCCTGACGTAATGCATGAAAGGAGTGGTTATATTACAATTCTCATGCAGACGCATGGGGGCGATAACCAATCAGAACAGAACTAAAACATTTCGACGTAATTTTTTTTTTTAGTTGTAAAAATTTACGAAACATAGTTATGCTGGAAAAGTGAAGAAATATCGTAAGATATAAATGTAGAGAAAAAGCCCGCGGCAGTGCACTAACAGAAAATTTTAAATGTTACCCGCATCTTTACGATCGCGAAAGCAAAGATTTTAAATTCAAGTGAACATTCCAACTCATTTATACCACTGTCCATTTTCAACACAATATCAAACGAAATCTGTTTGTATACTCTATTTTGTGTGTTTGAAGACGGCCAAAACATTAAAACATTTGCCAACACTGTCAATTGACGCCAGGTTCATCAAAAAATTTAACTGGCAAAAAATAATACATCAGTTGCGAATCAATTTCGTGTAAAGATTCTGGTCGTGTTAAATCTTTTACTGTTACATCTTATGCTTTTTACGTATGTTATTTTATTGTAAACCCACCGTTTGCACTATGAAGTCCACGATGTTGTTTATCGTCTGCTTGAGATTGGCGAACGTAAACAAAATAAAAACCAAGGAGGCGCCTCACCTCTGTGTGTTTTATATCATCTTTTTCAAACTGCCAATCATAATTTATGTCTTTCTATTGATGTTAAACTGATGTTCTCCGACATATTAACAAACTGGTTATCAAACTTTTGGACATACATACTTTGAACTATAACTAGGGCCAGTGACTTTTCGCGTAAAAATCTGAGCACACAGTAGACTTCACTAATATATACACACCTCAGCTGTTGTTATACCTCCACTGGCTGCTGGTGCCGTGTCCGTCTTTGACCAAGCCACTCAGGACTAGATAACTCCGACACTGAACCTTCGTGATTCGTGCGCAAACGGTTAACACGGGCCAGAACATTTTTTTAGCCAATCAAAGAAGCTGGACGACCCTACAGTGCTTTGGACTGTATCTTGAATCGAAATATTTTCGCGAAATATCACTGCCCCTAACTATAACGCTTTCTTGCCAATTTCATGAAGACCTGAGAAACTACATCATAAATACAACATGAAAATGAACAGTAAAACTGATCAACTAAGCAAAAAAATACACATCAAGCAAACTAACTCAAACCGTGCATAATACTGCAAGATAAAGCCACATATCTACACAGAAATTAATAGCTTGTACGTATAATATTTTACTACTTGATTTTACACGATTTTTCTCCAACGCTAGTTTCATTCCATTGCGTTAAAAGTACTGCTATAACAGCGCAACTTTACGAAGAAATAATCTTGCAGTGAGGACTGTGGTGGCAGAGCGGTTAGACTGCTTGCCTCCCACCAAGGCGAACCGCGTTTAATCCCCAACCGGGTCACCCCTTTATTTTCCCAAGTGGGAATCGTGTCGAACGATGCCACTGGTCGGCGGATTTTCTCGGGGACCTCCCGTTTCTCCCGCCCTTGCATTCCAGCCCTGCTCCATTCTCACCTCATTTCACCCTCATAGGCTCTCAAGACCTCGTTGTTAAGAGCCGCCCAAATCCTTTAACTCAACTCAACTCAATCTTGCAATGGTTTCTTTTCGTCACTTGCTATTCTAAAAGGACCGATATGAATAAGCTTCACTAAGAGTTATCTTAAACTACAGAGTAAGTTTTTATGTATTATGTGCTTTAAAATATAAATTAATCAAATGCGTCAAAAACCAGTAAACAAATCCAAAAATAATGTAACATATGTAAACAGTATATTATTATTTATTGTACCAAGTAAAGATTCTAGGTATGAATAATGCAAAATCGTGGGTGATAAGTTGGAGTGACTATAGTGATTCATATATTACCAGTAGAACAAAGAAAATAGTTATATATTTTAAAATTTTACTTCTACAAAATATAGCAGTTTTGTTCAGAAAGCTTATGTAGGATATATGTTAATTCCATTACTTGTAACGGTTTAAATATTTTCTATAAATGGCCATCTTCCAATCCACAGCACTTGTTGTCACTATATTGCTTATTATAAATTATTTTAGTCTTCTCTGAATCACCCAGTGTTCCTGTATAACAAACAAGCTTAAGATTTATATTATTAGAGCATTTCAATACGGATATTTTTGTAAATTTCAGTACGAGTACGAGCATTCTTTCCATTTTTACAAAAAAAAAAAGTTGAAACATGAAAAAAAATCGAAATAGTAAACTATATATTTAATTCCAATAGTGTTTCAGCAGATTAAATTAGCTCGGATGAGATCGCAAGCATTGTCTAAGACCTGCCATTCCTGCTCATTATACAGAATGATTCTAAAATCATAGGACAAAGATTGAGGGGTGGTAGAGCTCACTAAAACAAACAATTATTGTATAGGAATATATGGGTGCAAGTGACGCGTTGAGGCACAAACACAGAAACGTAACACATTAACGGAAACATAAAATGTTCATTAGAAGCATACGTAACGAGTGATTCCGTACAGAAAATGTTAACACAGTTGCTGGAAATGCATCCAGTTGATGCCATTGAAGACCTCGTCGCTCGACTATCCTGTGCGGCTGCACGCGTGCGTGAAATACCCGGCGTATTTGAATCAGTTCGCCAATCACTCCACCGACGCTACCAAGTTTGCATTACTGTCGGTGGTAGCCATTTCGAGCAATTATTATAAACATTGCTGTAAAAAGGTATTTAGCGGCGACGTTGTAAAAAAACAATGTGTTGCATTTCATGTGTTATTTTTGTGTTTGTGCCTCAACGCGTCACTCCCGCCCATATATTCCTATACAATAATTGTTTTTTTTTAGTGAGCTCTACCACCCCTCAATGTTTGTCCCATGATTTTAGAATTAACCTGTATATGAGCCGACTTTTATGGTCGGTTTCTTCAAAGCTGTAACTGTGAGCTCGAATTCCAGATCAGGGATGCACAGACATTGTGTAATCAGCGTCAGGTGTAAGTCAACACTAAGAGAACGCCTACCCAGGGAATGAAAATTGTACATTATTTTTATTGTTGGTTTTAACGTTCGCCGCTTTATGCCGGTGGGATAACCAGAAGACGACTTACCCGGGACTTCAAAGGAGACCGTCTTTGAAGACATATTGGACGCCCTGTAAGATTTATCTTTCAGATAGAACAATGGTGGCTGGCAGGTTGTGAGGAAGGATTCCGGGTTTTCGTCTCCACTGGAAACCAAAATCACCTCGAAGGATCTGATTGAGGAGACTCCCCTCGTCCCCTTCTATTCAGTTCGCCAATCGGAACAGAAACCGCAACCACGCGAAGGCAAATCAGCACTGCATGGCAAGAATACCCCGCAACAAACCGCGCTTCCAGGAACCACGCGGAGCTTTCTTTGTAGCCAATGAGGGTGCTGGAAATGAACGAATAAATCAATAAATAAATTCCTTGCCGCTCCTAGATATCGACTATCCGGAACTTCTTGATTACTTATTTTCATAAAGTTATTCTTTAAATAATTTTTCTTCAATACTTCAAAAACAATTTTCATCGTAATTTTAAAACTAATTTTGAAAGCACAGCCAATATTTACTACAGTACAACATACATATTTTAATCTACATCGTACTCATGAAATTAAAATACAAAAAACTTGGGAATATGATGGGAGGTCCTTACGGATGGCGACTATTACCTCAATATTGTTATTTTACTTTAATTATATTTTAATAAAAATCTCCCCCCCCCCNCCCCCCCCCCACCCCTCGAGACACTACAAATAAAGTTTAAAACATGTATGTATGCATTAAATTAATAAAACCCACATAATCCAATAACTTATAGTAACATAAACTTTAAATACATTCAAAATTTACAATATATAAATTAAAATTTGATATATAAATTTTTGTTATATACCCTTACCACATAGAACATTAAAATCTGTTTACATTGCAGATCCTTAAATTTTAAATTGTTATCTCTTTCCTTAAAATTTAAATGTTTATTTTAATAAATTCGTAATAAAAATACTTATGCAAAATAAAAATAATATTTACACCCCTTCTCTCTCCATTTATCGACTGCCCCAAAGGCGAGCATTTTGAAGGTGGGAGCCAACAGGAATCGACTGCAGAACTGCACGAACACAAGCCACGCGTGTGTCAATTTCTGGCCACACAGACGAGACTCATGTCGAAAACTGTCGAGCATGTCTGGCCGTGCGGTTGGCACGCCTGGTTCGCATTCCGGAAGTCACGTGTTAAATCCTGATTTGGATGCGCTCGGGG
>NQII01003888.1:67349-81112 GCA_002778355.1 Clitarchus hookeri | reverse complement strand
GGGGGGGGGGAGGAGTGATTTCAGGTGACAAGCATTATTGCCTCATAGAGGACACCAGTGTGCGAGTGTCGGATGGCACAGACTCCGAGATCGAGTTAATTAGAATTCCGTCGGCCAGGTTTCGGATAATCGACGTTCTGCTGTGCTCACTGTTCCACCGCAGCCATGCGCCATATGTTATTATTTTGTGTCTTATTATGTCTTCTTCTCTCTTAACGTAGTTGTTTGAAAAGGGTTTTCCTTCTGTGACGAAGTAATGATTGCAGTTACAAAACAAACACACGCACAAGTGTTTCAGCGTTAATAATTTTCCCGGGCGGGTCGATGTAATAAACACATCTTTTCAGCCATTGTTCGCCTTATGGAAGTGGAATATCGACGCGAAAATCTTCAAACACACATTTAATAACAGGGGGCCACGGTGGTGCAGTGATCATAATTATAACCTCCCACCTAGGTGAACCTGGTTCGATTCCCGGGGCGGGGCTGCTCCCGGATTTTCGCATGTGGAAATCGTGACGAACGATGCCTCTGGTTGGCGGATTTTCTAGGGGATCTCCTGTTTCCCCCCGCCGTTCCATTCCGGCGCTGCTCCATGCTCACCTCGCTTCACCCTCATCGGTTATCGAGACCTCGATGTTAAGAGCCGCCCAAATATCTTCACTCGCTCATGTTTAATAACCCCTTTTACGTAGCCAACCTCTACAATGGGTTATTTAATTGCAAACGTTAAGAGCATAATGCATGTTTCTGTTTAAAGAGGCGCTCCAAACATTGGGAAGGTGTGACTTCTCCGTGAGAGTACACCCAGGTGAGGACACTATTTACTGCAAGGGCACGTCTCACCAGCCACGTGGAATTTTTGTTTTGTGTGTACGTAATTATGCAGATTTCTTGACTGTAATAATGACTCGGTTAAGGATTCCACCTGCCTGCAGCTATTCCTGCGTATTCGAGACCTCGAAACCCTTCAGCTGTAAGGTCGACTCTTTTTCCTCTTACCACTCGTCCTATCGTCTCTACNCGTATTCGAGACCTCGAAACCCTTCAGCTGTAAGGTCGACTCTTTTTCCTCTTACCACTCGTCCTATCGTCTCTACACGCAAGGCGCTTAGTTGACGTGCAGTCTTTACCGTCGGTGACTTGCCTGTAACTTTAAAAGGTGACCAGTATTTTCATGACACGCTAATAAGTATAAAAGTACGACGCGTGTCTGAAGACAACTCTGAACTTTCTGTGTCAGAAATTTAGCAGCTGAAAGTAATCCTGAAAATGCCCGTTTAAGCCATTCTCACGCCCAAAAAAAATTAACCCTGGNAGAAATTTAGCAGCTGAAAGTAATCCTGAAAATGCCCGTTTAAGCCATTCTCACGCCCAAAAAAAATTAACCCTGGAGTTGAAATGAGAACTTGAAACTTGCCTCTGGGCACGAAAAGATTCTTAAATGCTTTTCGTGTTTGAACACCGCTATGAAATACGTAATAAATAACACTGCCTTATGTACTCTTACGTCTCGTAATCTTAACTGTTTTAAAACCTTTATTCATAAAATCCTGATAAACAAATTTATGCCACCAAAGCTCCTGTCTCACTGTCAAATTTTCCCGTCAAACTGTTTCCAATAAGTTTGGTTAAATAAAGTTGGACAGTTGTGACGTCAACGTGACGTCATAAATGCCGCCATATTTGTCTGAAGAAGTTGGATTGCTCCAGTTTCCATAAAACATTTGAATATTGGACCTTCTCTAGAAGTTATTTTATGTTTGACACGCTCAGCCAGTCAGAATCGTGTACGACAAAAATAGCCGTTTCCTTCGTCACGAAACTTAAAAATAACGAAAAGTTGCTGGAAACGAGATAAGATAATGAAGATAGTTAACTTATGTGAAAGCTGTCTGAGCATGAATGCTATTTTAAGTGAATATTGCACATAACATTAAGAACTCAGAGGCATTATATTTCATTGTGTGGGAAATATCTCTGATAAATAAAATTTGACTTTAGTAAAGAGGTGAAAATAAATCACAACATTCGTAACATTTCTTCCTGTGATGGACTGCATGGAAAAACAACAGCAGTATCTCACTCTCAAAATAATTTTTAAATAAAAATTCGGATTAGATCCTCTAAGTACAAATATTTGGCAGTGTGACTGAAACATTTTCAAACACATTCAAGAATATTTGATAACAATTGTTTGGAAGGAAACATTTGATTGGCGTATTTCGTCTTCAAATTTTGTTGTCAAATATATTTGAAGGCGAAAATTTGAGAGTGCGACAGGGGATTACAGGAAATTCCATAACCGGGCAAGAGGTTGACACTTCCCGGTGAATATACACACATCTCTGCTGTAACAGAAGTGTAACTTGTAAAAAAAAAAAAAGGGTTATCTTCAGTCGTAGCCCATCTTCTAGCTGTGTCGAATTCCTCTGATTGATGTGGCATTTTNAAAAAAAAAAAGGGTTATCTTCAGTCGTAGCCCATCTTCTAGCTGTGTCGAATTCCTCTGATTGATGTGGCATTTTCAACTCGGAAAGAGTTGCAATGAGACTAATCACCTTACTGCAGCCCCTTTGCCCAACTTGAAGAAACGTTTCTTGTAGAATTTTAAAAAAGAAGTTTCCTTTGCGGTATATGATTCTGAGTATCATATGTCACTTCTTTCAGCGTCACTTAAATAATTTTTTACGTAAGTAAATGTTATTTGCCACTTGAAGATGGTTTTATCAGTATGCTTACTGGCCAATATGTGGATGGTGATATAGTGCTTGACATAGAAAATAAATTAATGAAATTTGTTTAGTTGATTATAAACAATTTTATTGAACTTTTGTCAATATTTTAAAAATTAATAATTGTCAAGGTTTCCTTACTTTTCTTCCGACCCAAAATTCGATGGCGATTTTTTTTTTGGTAAATAAAAGAACACCAGTTTTTTTTTTAAAACATGCCTCGTGAAGAGGTCCATATATTTAAACACATCTCAATAGCAAAGCTCTTTTATACGTNTTTTTTTTTTAAAACATGCCTCGTGAAGAGGTCCATATATTTAAACACATCTCAATAGCAAAGCTCTTTTATACGTTTGACACAACTCGAAGTCCAGTCAAAATGTTTGAAACGCATGCATACAGAACACAAACAGACGAGGTCAAAGGGACACCGCCGGAGCAGAGAGAGATTGGACAGAAACTCGCTTCGTTGCGGTCTTAGATCGTGAGAGCGACGCAGAAAAAAAAACGTGGGCGGGCTTGGTTGGCGTCTTTATTCGGGAAAGAGTTGGAAAAGATGGGGGGNAAAAAAAAAAAGGGTTATCTTCAGTCGTAGCCCATCTTCTAGCTGTGTCGAATTCCTCTGATTGATGTGGCATTTTTCAACTCGGAAAGAGTTGCAATGAGACTAATCACCTTACTGCAGCCCCTTTGTCCAACTTGAAGAAACGTTTCTTGTAGAATTTTAAAAAAGAAGTTTCCTTTGCGGTATATGATTCTGAGTATCATATGTCACTTCTTTCAGCGTCACTTAAATAATGTTTCACGTAAGTAAATGTTATTTGCCACTTGAAGATGGTTTTAACAGTATGCTTACTGGTCAATATGTGGATGGTGATATAGTGCTTGACATAGAAAATAAATTAATGAAATTTGTTTAGTTGATTATAAACAATTTTATTGAACTTTTGTCCATATTTTAAAAATTAATAATTTTCAAGGTTTCCTTACTTTTCTTCCGACCCAAAATTCGATGGCGATTTTTTTTTTGGTAAATAAAAGAACACCAGTTTTTTTTTTTAAAACATGCCTCGTGAAGAGGTCCATATATTTAAACACATCTCAATAGCAAAGCTCTTTTATACGTTTGACACAACTCGAAGTCCAGTCAAAATGTTTGAAACGCATGCATACAGAACACAAACAGACGAGGTCAAAGGGACACCGCCGGAGCAGAGAGAGATTGGACAGAAACTCGCTTCGTTGCGGTCTTAGATCGTGAGAGCGACGCAGAAAAAAAAACGTGGGCGGGCTTGGTTGGCGTCTTTATTCGGGAAAGAGTTGGAAAAGATGGGGGGNCACTCGCGGACAGTCCAGCATCGGTGAAGTCGGTCTTTAAATTCTGCCCATTCCACTCTCGCTGTGAGCGAATTCCACCCAACTCAGGGTTTTGACGAGGGCCCCGCGCAGTCTAGTGGTCAGCCCCGCTTTGACTTTTATCCCGTAAATCCGCGTGTTCGAACCCTGGTCACAGACAGAATATGAAAATTACGCAACGTGTGAATAAATAGTGGATTGTAACAACAGTTGCGTACGGAAGAGAAAATTGTGAAGAAAATTTACGAGCAATTTGGTATTACGGCCAACCGTTTCGTCGAAGGGACCCCATGGATCTAGCATGTGATGGTGTGTGGATATTGCAGATGTGGTAG
Organism: Clitarchus hookeri; assembly: GCA_002778355.1. NCBI lineage: Eukaryota > Metazoa > Arthropoda > Insecta > Phasmatodea > Phasmatidae > Clitarchus > Clitarchus hookeri. The sequence goes on along the minus strand of NQII01003888.1, from coordinate 76,686 downwards.
CAGAACTTCACGCCGCGATTACTGCAGTTTATGAGGAGATGCTGAATAGTGTTCAAGAGGATATGCCAGCGAATNAGCAGAACTTCACGCCGCGATTACTGCAGTTTATGAGGAGATGCTGAATAGTGTTCAAGAGGATATGCCAGCGAATGGACGGTGGACACTTTGAACGTCTGGTATAAATCCCGCCCGTCCGATAAAGTGTTGTGGACCCATATTGTGGACCACTAGCTCGGCTCATATACTTGCACAGTAGAGTGGTGTGCATTAATCTGTACTGCCATTACATGATGTATCACATGTGGAACTTTACAATGCACAATTCCCTTCCTTCGTCACAGCATCACAGTGGAGCTGGTGCGGTGCTTCAAACACCATCACACGCAAGATTCATGAGGTCACTAAGATCAAACGGTTGGCCATAATATAAAATGATTCGTATATTTTCTTCTCAGTTTTCACTTCTCTACGCAATTCAAGTGTTACACAATCCACCATTTTTTACACGGTGTATAGTTCTACGCTTGGCGTGGAGCACAGTTAACCATGCCCAGACCATAATATTAAAGAAAGAAAACACAAACATGACCAAATTCTTATCTTAATCCATTTGAAATGTTTTATGAATTTACTAGCAAAAATATTTTAAACCTTCAAGTGTCAAAATTTATGTAGCGCCATCTGTCGTGGGGTTTTACACGATACCATTCATTCTGCGGTAATGTGAGTGAAAGAGCCTTAAGGAAAAACCAAGAGAAAATGCTGTTAAGAAAGATGGCAGCCAATAACATCTGGGAATAGTATGTGGAAACTGTTTGTAATGCCACTTGGTAACTGCGGACATTTCTAGAAGAGACGCTTAGTAGCAGCTACAAAATAATGCCATCGCCGGTCTCGAAAGGAAACACCACTAGGCGGTGAATATATTAGAATTTATTTCGCCTCAAAGCAAATAAAATAAATATTAAAATTCATGCATGAAACAGAATGATTTCCATTTACTTTTGGTTTGGATGCGAAACTGACGTGCGTTAAAAATAGCAACATACAACCCACGTAAGTGAAAAATGTTGTGACAACCGGACTTAAAAAAATAGACGCAGCATCTACCACTCTCCGTTTGATTTGAAAATGTACTAGGATTGTACGTGGAGAAAAGTGGTCTTGCGTAATTACATTAATATTTCTTGTGTATTTTCCAAGTAAAGACTCGTTGTATTATTAATATTAGATTAATTTTTTCTGCTTAGAGCCAAAATACTATCACTGGACGACTCACATACTAACCAAACCTAACTAAACCTAACTTATTGATCGAAGTGTTGAAACTCAAACATTAACGTCCACGTAAGTTCAAAAGGTATAAATAATTTGAAAACAAATATACATGTTTTCGTATTGCAGATGGGTTGTGAGACAAACCAGTTCTGGCATCACAACCTGAAAGTAAACGAAAGGCAGTTCGGCAATTCACGCAGCGCGTTTGACTGTTAATCAATAATATTCTCTATTAAAATCTCACAACTATTTTTTCATTTATTAAATTTCAAACAGTACACAAGCGTGAACCGAAGTATGTGCAGTGACTTGGCAAAAGTTTTGGTAAAAATTGTACCGTTGCAATGAAGTGATTAAAAGATAGTGGACAAGGTTCTACGAATTTACACAGGAGATCTTCAATACTTTTCAGTTTGAATAAAGTATTTCTCGTGGGAGTGTTGGCGGTGGTAATTATCGTCCACTTCATTAATTTTTAATTAAGCTCTGTATGATGAAATCAAGAGTTTAAGTTTAATTTTGCATATGTGGAAACACAGGGTTTTCAAACAATCTACAAGAAGAAACTAAATACTTCGGCACCACTAGGCAAAACTTTAGTTCAAGAAGTGAGTCTGAATGTTTGCCACCAAATTTCTGAATCGCAGCTAATTGTGTTAATGTTTGACGTACCCAGGTACAAGTTTCGTTTCGTAAACAATACGTACTATTACAGTGCGTTAAATGGATGTCAGTAGTAAGATAAAAAATTTAAATTTCCACATAATTTATTGCAGTATTCGTTTATTGAGTTCCGTGAAGGGACTACAGAACAGTATCGAAGAACTCGTGTTCTGAAGAGACACTTCTGAATGGTGACACTGCGAATAATAATCTACGCCTACTCAAAAGAGCTTCGGCAGGTCAATCGCGAATACCCTAACGGTTAAACCCACAGCTGTTATTTCATTGCAATAAACTGTATTAGGTTTAGCATCGCACGATTGTACCCAATAAGGCCAAAGATTACTGTCACAGCCTCCCGCTGACCACTTGAAGACAACATTTCGTTTCCGCGCTCTGGCGATCTCAACTAGTGAACTACTATTCACCGAAAATTCAGTTAACAAGCTGTTGCTGACGTGCGAACNCGCGCTCTGGCGATCTCAACTAGTGAACTACTATTCACCGAAAATTCAGTTAACAAGCTGTTGCTGACGTGCGAACTAGTGAACTGCAATAGTGCTTCGGAGAATCTGTAGGCACTGATGATTAAAGAGAAATCACCTTCCAGTCAGTGAAATTCAGTCCCTGTGATGATTACTGGGTTACCAGAAATTACAACGGAGCAGTTTCCTCTTATATAGAGCGGTTTTCCGTGCTTCAGCTTTATTGTATGGGCAGGTGTGTCCACGGTGGTATTGCCACACGGGTCTAATAGTGGCCATTATTTTTCAACTAGATGATGTGGATACTCACAGCGGAGAGAGCAGAAGTAGTAAGACCATAGAAACGGGCGACTTTTGGAGGGTAATCGAGGCAGTTTCCTTGAAATACTGAACGATACCCACACGTGCCAAAAGCCTAACATCAGATCATTNTGGAGGGTAATCGAGGCAGTTTCCTTGAAATACTGAACGATACCCACACGTGCCAAAAGCCTAACATCAGATCATTCGACATGCGAGTATGGTACCCCATCTGCGGGAAACCTGTACGTCGTAGGCTGTCTGTGGTTAATTGAACATTACTGGCATTAACATTTTAACACATCCCGTCCCGTAACTTCATAAATTTTACCGTATACTCTTACTTGTGTTATCATACTAAGGTTGACAGAAAATGACGAAAAGCAGCCCCCGTGTCTAACAGTTCTAGCAAAGTGCAACGCCAAAATTAATGACAACTTAAATTCGGTTCCTTTTCGTTTTATACTCGCATGAGTATTAATTAACTTAGCAGTTACATATTCATGTTTCCAAAAGATTTGATAGTTTTACTTGATCGGCGGTTGGCAATTAAACGTGCCGTTCACGGCGAGGTTGACTATCGTATGGGGGGAGGATACAGAGCGAGCAGGAATAAGGAACGGAGCAATGTTTCCAGAGATGGTCAAGTAACACGAACAGACTGCAGCCACAGCGGCCACGCGCGTTCACGTCACTCCCGCGCAGATGAATGGGCTGGAGACGTCTGAGCCAGTCAAGTCAGCAGGTACGAACACTTGCTTTCAAATATAGCGAGAGAGCTCGACATGAAGGCCCACTCCAGAATGAGCTATCGGCAGCCATGCAGTCCAACACCGGACTTGTTGGATATTAGTGTACCGCTAGTACTGCAGCTGTTCTGACCATTCTAGTCACAGAAGTGACGGAGCTATAAGGGCGACACTAACCCGCGTATCTATCTCCATGGCGCATCTACATGCAAGGTTCTGAAATGGCACGCGTTGTTCCCTCCTGAGTGAGCTTTCGCGATAAGCCCTCGACTGTCGGCTGGCCAACAGTCGGGGGTGATCACACTTGATCTCGGCCTACTGGGTACTCGACTATTAAGTTGGTTGTAATAAATCAGAGCTCTTTATTCTTGGAACGTCATTTCTTAGGCTGCATCCGGGATGACAGGTAAATAATGAAATCGTGAACGGAAATGTTTACATGGCGATTTCCATATGATCGAGGGAGAAAATAATACTTCTGATTCATTTAGCACCACGATTACCACTGAAAAAATAAATATTTTCATTACGATAAATTTATTAACATTCGACGTAATTAATATGCGATAAAAGAGTAGAATAATAGACTAACAACCTCAAATAAATAATCTACAGACACTTTTCATATTTATCTCTCTCTCTCTCTCTCCATATATATATATATATATATACTTGTTTAAAACCGAGACAGTTAAAACTGCTCCAAATCAACAAATTAGAACGCAGATGTGTTGAAATTGCTCCCCTTGAATAAGTAAAATTCTGCTGATATTTTTAGTTGCAAGTATTCACTGATAAGACAGTGATCTATACTGGCTCCTAGTGAATTGCACTGGCCCGGCAGTGAAACTCTAGCGTGTTTCAATGATTTGCCAGTAGATAACAGCTCATTAACTGAAGATTCAGTAAAACAATTCTACTGATTAAAATTACTGATTCAGAGTTGCAGTGTATACACATTTATACACCGCTAGATATTTACTTTCACTATATAGTAATTTTTTTTTTATTATTTCTCGCACGCATTGTTTTTGAAAATTCTTTTACCATATTCTTACTCATGACGAATACACACTGCCAACTGGCAGCTTCTGACTGCCGTCTGCTCATTCTGAAAGGGGCCTAAAGATGGTCGTAATAGGCATAGGGGCGTCAAGCTTAAGCGTCTACTGGTGAAGGCTTGAAACCGTTCCCAGCACGACTCATATTTCAGCATTACAGTTGCCGTATTCAAGTGATCTGCAGCTAGCTGTAGTCAGTGGCAACAGTCTGAAACAAAAAACCTAGCCTGTTTGCTTTAGCATCGTAATTTGAACCCGTTTGCACGAAGCAAATGTACCATCAAAACGGCGCTGACCGACCCGCGTTGGACCGCAAAAGACAGAGCATTGTGCTAAAACGTAATAATTTTTTCGCAACAGAACCTGTATATCGGGTCCGATGGCAGCATCCACCGCAGGAGCTTGGCAGGCACCGGTCAACATGAGAACAACACGTGGCTGCAAAGACAGGAGACGTCGTCGAAAGACATGCATGCCATTCCTCTCTCTCTCTCTCTCTCTCTCTCTGCTCTGCTCTTCGGCCGTCCCGCAACACTGTCTCTTCAGACACCCAACGCTCTTCTTTAATTGTCCAAAAAATGTGTACACTAACCAGAGACAAGAGATCAAAATGAAACTATTGTCTGAAACTGTCTCCTACAGAAAGTTTTGCTCAAGGAGACGCGTCCTCCAACGACTTCCTGTCACCGACGTTTCAAGAGTCTTGCTCTCAAAAACTGCTCGACTGTTTTTTTCTCTCCCAAGAAATATTTTTTTTAACGTTTACGAATTGAACGGTATGTTACTTAAAATAAAAAACATGTAAGGTGTTGTGAAATCTTTTCCTAGTGAGATACGCGGTTGGAAAAGTATAGAGAGCGGGAGATTGCGTCAAACTAATCTAGCTCTTACTTGCTACCACAACTTTACAAGTGACAAAACGTGTATCTGTCTTGGATTGTCTGGCAATGCTTGCATCCCCATTCAGGCACGTTATCAACGCAGCGGTGTACACCGCCGCAAAAAAACATTTATCACTACTGGACGCTTCCGTCTCCTCGAAGAAAACTCTCGTCGCTGCGAAGGACGTTTCAAACAATGGCTTGTTTTTTTTTCTATCCTTACAACTATTCTAAACCTGACTTTTACACTCTTGATTAATTTTTTTTATTTCGATTGGAAACAACCAAATGCATCTGGCCAATTTTTTTTTATCTTAATTTAAACATTCTGCACAGTAAAGTGGCTTGACACAGGATGAAATTTTCATTTTTTTAAAGATTAGCTAGCTTAGCCCACACATCACTGAGAACAGTCGTATCCGACACGAATACTAAGATGGCTGTAACTCTCTGTAGCGCTGTAATCAATTTCGACCAAGTTCGAGTCCTCGTGTTATTCTTCTGTGGCAGTGTAGATTAGCTTCATCAGTAAAACTGACATCATTTGTCAAAGAATTAAAACAAATAATTATCAACAAAAACACCTTCACTGTTATTTTTCCTCTTCAACAACCATATAATTATATATATATTTTTTCGTAGCATGCTGTAATTTCCATAACTCTTTTTTATCACTTCTTTCCCAATAATTAATAGTCTTCATTACAATATATCTGCTTTTAAATCATCTATATTATAATTATCTAATATAGGCCTACAAAATTTCTTTTTTGTAATTTTTTTCAGCTTTCCCTCTATAAATACACCAACGAAACATTCTTTATGTATTTATGTTTGGCAAAGTAGTAATATATACGAACATATTATTTTCCTATTCCTTCACAACCAGTTTTCGCGTTCACTTGTAACAAAGGGAATTATATTTAGTAAAACAAATTACTTTTAAATTTTTTTTTAGTTATGAAATACTTAATACTCGATCATATTCGGCCGCTCTCCACGAGTGCTGGGAGAGTCGGTGTCAGCACGGCCTATGTGACTACGCGGTCGGCCTACAGCTCTGGAAGTCTCTAGGTGGCAGTGACGAAGAGGCAAAATGACGAGTACACACCTGCTATTCCTCCTCAGCTGAGTGGCCACTCACTAACGTTAACACCTCACGCAGCAAATCTTAAATTTTAAAAATTACTTTTAATAATTTTTTTTTTCATCTTTACAAATAGCATTTTTGCTACCCCATTCTGATAATCTAACGAACAAGTTTCACTCGAGTTATCTATAATATTGTGCGATTTTCTTTTTAATGATTGCGAGTAATTTGAACGGTAACAGTAGTTTTAAAAAAAACTGTGTGTCGCGTGAACGAAGTCTTCGAAAATAACGGTCGACTAACGTGTTATTCTACGTCTACAGGTACAGCCGTATTCATGACTACTCGAAAATTTCGAAAAAGGACGCGGAAGGTTTACTACTACGCTCGAAAACGTAATTCCATGTAGTTAGTGTTCCAAGATAAATCTGTAATTCGTTAGCTATTATAAGGTGTCTCTACTTCCACCGAAATAAAAGTAAACAGATAAAAATGCTAACGAAAAGCATTGGCGACAACATTTCAAGAGTCTGAATGAAACTGGGACCAAAAAAAATCTGATAAAATGACAGGCGAGGCAAAAAAAAACCCCCCCTTTACAGTAACTTTTAGGAAAGTAAATATCACACTGGATGAACACGGCTGCACACACTGGAACCTTTCCATCATCCGGCTTATGAACTGCAACGTTCCAGAAACCATCAGAAAAATTTGTATCCTCCTTTAACTAAAGAATCGCGCCATCTCAAACCATTCAGCAAAAAGAAAAAAAAACTACGTACAAACATAAATAAACTTATGACAGTCCCTTATCACGGCGTTACTGTGTAGAAGTATTTTCTCAGATTTCTCCGATTTCAATGCTAATTGTATTAAATAAATGGGATAGTCGGCGGACTTTACGGCAAGCGGCTAGCGACTGAACCCTTTTGGCATGGCAGTGTCCGAAGCTTGGGAGACAAGGAAATGAGGAAGACTCACGTCAAGCGAGCAAACCAGGTGATGGGGTCATAGGGGTAGTTGCTGGCATACTGGACGAGGGGTGAAACACACTTGGCACCAAATAATACGTATTAATGCGACCAACACTAAGGCCTGTCTCTAAACAATATTGTCCCTAAATGCTCAATATTTATTTAAGGATGGAGACACTTAAGTTGTATAACATTGTATTTGATAACTGCAAAATCAATTAATGATTCTCGCAACGATCTCTATCGCCCATTAAAAAAAAAAAGAATTGGGCTCTGGTATGTACTAGTGGAAACGATGGGTTGCACAACGATAGTCACTAATTGGCACTAATGAAAACAGTACTCGCACAAGGGTCACCAATTGAGCCAAAACCAGAANAAGGAATTGGGCTCTGGTATGTACTAGTGGAAACGATGGGTAGCACAACGATAGTCACTAATTGGCACTAATGAAAACAGTACTCGCACAAGGGTCACCAATTGAGCCAAAACCAGAAATTGAAGTTAGACGGGTTGTTGGAGAATGACGCCAACATCTTAGTAAGTGTTACAGGCGAATAGGGGAAAGGTTGCTATCTCAACCAGGGAGAACTACAACGGAAAAAAAATATTGGGTAATCTGCTAGCAGCTTGCTTTAGAACCACGTGACAAGGAAGTAGGGGTGGATGAAAAGGGAGGCATTTGAACGAGACACATATTCTGACAATGACAATACGGTAACGGCTGTACAATCTCGGGAATTAATAAATTCATAATTAATATCTTTCTTGCTAAACGCGGCTGTCTATATGCGCAGCATATTTCACCACTGTCATCAAATAATGCTTTTCTCCTGTCATGTTCACACATGAGTTTTTTCTTACTTAAAAAAAAGACGCACATTAAAACGATGCAAACACTTTCACATCAGATATGTGCCGAAATGTCCTTTGGCGGCTATTCGCTCTTCACACACCCAAACTAAAGGAATATTGTTCACTTTTGTGCATACGACCCGTTCTAAGTAACAAATGTTTTTTTTTTGTTATTATTGATTGTTTTATTATAATAATAAATAGAATCATTACACGTTAGATTCTATTTCAACAATGGGAATGTAACAACGAAACGGATAAATGAACGTGATTGCCACAGGCACTCCCCTAGTTACAAATAATGTTAGTACTCGAGATACTCGGGCAAGAAAATTGAGGGAGTTGAGGCAGAGGGGAATGGAGGGGTTCGTTAAAGCTATTGCTCTGTTTGGTGACGAGAACGGACAGCGAGGGCAGCACCATCGACGCAGCAATTGACGTCATAGAGTGTCGGGAGGCTGGAAGGGCGTGACAGGAGGGGCAGTGGTACAGTGTCATCCGTTTGATAGTCGATTGCTATGATAATGTGCGCGCGCGTGCCGTGTGTGCGGGCGGGCGGCAATTGAAGCTATTCTTTGAACCTCCTACGGCCGATCCTTCTTTAAAGCCTGTCCTCCTCTTCCTCTTCGTCGACCTCTTCGTCGCGGTTGTCCTCCAGCTCCTCCTTGTAACCCGGGTGCTCGGAGATGGCGTAGTAGTTGCCGTTGTAGATGACGCCCAGCTCCCGGAGCACGTCGCCGCGGATCGTCGCCTTGATCGTCCAGTTGTAGCAGTCGTCGCTCTCGCTCTCCCGGTCCAGCCGCTCCACGTCGACGATCTTGGAGCTGAGCCGCTCCAGGATGATGCCGATGTCCTTGATGGTGAGGTGCCGCTTCTGGTCCACCGACAGCTGGTCGATCAGCAGCAGGAACTTCTCCGTGGTGATGGCCTCCTCCTCCATGGCGGTGTTCTCCGTCTCCGACTCGGAGCTGTCGTGCGCCGCCGCCGCCGCCGCCGCCGCC
>NQII01003888.1:0-67091 GCA_002778355.1 Clitarchus hookeri | reverse complement strand
TCCCCGGGCTGCCCCCTCGCGGCAGGTGTGCGTGGTTCGCACACTCGGGCGTGTGCACGTGGATGGCGGCGCTCTCGAAGGAGCCGGTGCCCTGCTTGACGAGCCGGTGCGCGGGGTGGTGGTGGTGGTGGCCGGGCGTCACGTAGGAACTTGAGGCGGCGCCCACCTTCGCGTCGTCGTGGTTTATCACAGTGATCTGGGGGCCCGGCACGTAGCGGGGCGTCGTCGTCGGCGGCGGCGTGTACACGTCGTTGATGAGCGTCTCCTTCTTGGGGTGGATGCCCATCTTCTCGATGCTCGTCTGGATGACGAGAGCCGGCCTTACGGGCCCCCCCTCCGCCTTCTTGCTGGGCGAGTACTTGGCGCCCTCCTTGTGCGCCGACAGCGACGCGCCGTGCTGCGCCGGCTGGCGTTGGTCCCAGTGCAGCACCACCGTGACCCGGCCCTTGTTGTCCATGATCTTCCACGAGGGCGTCTCATCGTGCAGCTCCAGGGCGTGGATGGTTTCGCACACGATCTTGGGGATGGCGGAGATAGCTGCACACAAACACACACCAACCTGCACCCAACCCCTCGCCTCCTTACTCTCCTCACCTCACATGTCATCTCTGCTCACGCGCATACCTCATACTGCCTGCATGATTGCTGCCAAAGACACAATTAAAAACTTTTACTCGAATTATTGGTTACGTATACTGTATTTATTACATGCAACACAAGATGTGGTATCTGAAAATTTTAAGAGAAACTGAACACATGCCTTATTCTAATGTCATATACCATTCAGCTGGAATTAACCGTTTACAAATAACAAAAAAAATGTCAAAATACCCTTAAACTCTTTTACATCAAAAATCTATATTATCCAACGAGAAAAATAACAATCTTTTAAATCCCAAAAATATTTTTTTTTCAAATAAAATTAATAATTTTTTTTTATAAATGAACGAATACTCTGCAATACAAAACTATACTAACAAAGATAAAACTTAATTTATGTTTTGCTAGTGAAATTGTTTTATTTGAACTTAATGTTATCCTTAAGCTTATCATTATTATTCCGTTACATGTATTATAAAACAAAAGTTCTGTGAAGATGTACCAACATAACTTTTACTTGAAACAGGTTCTTAAATTAATTTAGTGAGAAGAAAATTATTTGCTTTCTAGCTGTGGCGGAAAATGCAAAACTCAGTGCTATAACCTGTGCTTAACTATTTCAGTTACTCAGTGCTTCAAAAAACGCCTCGAAGTAAAGAATAAATTCATCCAAGGAAGAATTCACTTAGTAATTAAAAGCACGCAGTAAACATGATAATGCCCGAAGCGATATAATCACAAAATATTTGCAGCATTCATTAAAAATCACAATGATTTCGCAATATTCCTGACAAATCTATTCATATTTAACACGTTTTACTTATTTTACGTTAACTAAAACACTGTCAGACCTTTAATAAAATTACTAATTTAATATTCCTAACCAAAATACACGTTTGCTATTTATTTTAGTTAATTTAAGTTATCTTATAAAGTTAAATACAATAAAAAAAACCTTTCGTGAAATAAAAATATATATACATTTCACATTTCTCAGTAAAAATTGCAATTTTCATTTAAAAGACATACCAATTTTCTTAGCACCCAAACGGAACACGGTATGGGCGTTTCTAGAGATATTCATCCCCAAAAAACGAGGTAAAAATGTGTACAGCAAAGCAAAAATGTTTTCTGCAAAAACTTATTATCTAGTTTGAGCACAAAAAATAAAAGCGTTCATGCAGAGACAATCATNGCAAAAATGTTTTCTGCAAAAACTTATTATCTAGTTTGAGCACAAAAAATAAAAGCGTTCATGCAGAGACAATCATGCACAAATGTTAGGCTAGGCTACCTACGACAACACCGAGCAAAGGAGAAGAGCTCTCCAACCATGTGTTATCNTTAGGCTAGGCTACCTACGACAACACCGAGCAAAGGAGAAGAGCTCTCCAACCATGTGTTATCAGTGCTGCAAAGTATCTCTTTTAATATAACCAAGTGCTTAAACAACTCTCAATGGCAAAACAAATTCCGTAGTGTAATATATCAAGGTTTTTGCACCACATAGTGTGTGTAGCCTGTCACTAATAATAACATTTGGTATACAATATAACAATATAAGTACAATATAATTTACAAATAAAAAAAACTGCGTTTCTGAGAATGGTTTATTCTAAAGTAAAACATATATATTTGGTAAATTATTAAAATAAAAAAACTACTAAAATTTTTTGTAATGCATTANTTATTCTAAAGTAAAACATATATATTTGGTAAATTATTAAAATAAAAAAACTACTAAAATTTTTTGTAATGCATTAATTTTTAAAACAAATTTTTGGATTTCAAAAACATTCATTCTCAATTGCTACACACCTTGGTCCTTGCTGTCAAATTATAAAAAAAATTGACTGCTTACGTCGACTAGTGTGTCATTTTCAGCATCGATCTAATACAACGATATTTAGCTCACGTGTAGGTGCGAAATAACATGTCCAGCTTATCGACTGCGTTACGGTGCCTAAGTGTATAAAAAAAACTGGAGCANGCGTGTAGGTGCGAAATAACATGTCCAGCTTATCGACTGCGTTACGGTGCCTAAGTGTATAAAAAAAACTGGAGCATTTGCCTACTCGCTGAACACTGTGTGGACTGCCTGCCAGAACCAACGTCAATTACGTCCAGCTAACATGACATCTGAATTCTTAAAAGTTGACATGCCCACTTTCTTGCCAGCGAATCTGTTTCCGTATGACGAGGTAGTTTAGATTCCTGAGGCCAATTATTTGACACGGCAGACTATTTTTCCCCGAGTACACAAAGGCCTTTAGTAGAACCTGTTTTTACATATTCCTGTAAGTGTTTAATACCCAAAAATTATTTATGCGTATAAGAGAGTTCACTTTAGTTTTACATGGTAAAACGACTTGATGGCCCATTAAGTACGTATATATTACGTAAAATCACTGCTATTGTTTTTTTCCGAGACCGGTACGTTAAAAAAGAATCCCTGAAATAAATTTATCTCCACGAACTTGACAAATGTAAGACTTACTCTTCTCGTTTGTGTTGTAGATAGTATCATGAACGAGTCTCCCGTGATCTTGTTTTTTGAATCAAACATTAAGCACGGGTATTTTTTTAAAATTGACAACATGCTGATAAATTTGAGATCATAAATTATCTTTTTATTTAGTTTACATTTCCCCAATACTCTTATCTGTGCTGAGCTAAAATACGTTTCCACACGCGACACTGTGTNTTATTCTAAAGTAAAACATATATATTTGGTAAATTATTAAAATAAAAAAACTACTAAAATTTTTTGTAATGCATTATTTTTCAAAACAAATTTTTGGATTTCAAAAACATTCATTCTCAATTGCTACACACCTTGGTCCTTGCTGTCAAATTATAAAAAAAATTGACTGCTTACGTCGACTAGTGTGTCATTTTCAGCATCGATCTAATACAACGATATTTAGCTCGCGTGTAGGTGCGAAATAACATGTCCAGCTTATCGACTGCGTTACGGTGCCTAAGTGTATAAAAAAAACTGGAGCATTTGCCTACTCGCTGAACACTGTGTGGACTGCCTGCCAGAACCAACGTCAATTACGTCCAGCTTACATGACATCTGAATTCTTAAAAGTTGACATGCCCACTTTCTTGCCAGCGAATCTGTTTCCGTATGACGAGGTAGTTTAGATTCCTGAGGCCAATTATTTGACACGGCAGACTATTTTTCCCCGAGTACACAAAGGCCTTTAGTAGAACCTGTTTTTACATATTCCTGTAAGTGTTTAATACCCAAAAATTATTTATGCGTATAAGAGAGTTCACTTTAGTTTTACATGGTAAAACGACTTGATGGCCCATTAAGTACGTATATATTACGTAAAATCACTGCTATTGTTTTTTTCCGAGACCGGTACGTTAAAAAAGAATCCCTGAAATAAATTTATCTCCACGAACTTGACAAATGTAAGACTTACTCTTCTCGTTTGTGTTGTAGATAGTATCATGAACGAGTCTCCCGTGATCTTGTTTTTTGAATCAAACATTAAGCACGGGTATTTTTTTAAAATTGACAACATGCTGATAAATTTGAGATCATAAATTATCTTTTTATTTAGTTTACATTTCCCCAATACTCTTATCTGTGCTGAGCTAAAATACGTTTCCACACGCGACACTGTGTGCGTTCAATATCTTTCTTTCAGCACTTTCAGGAGGTATGCGGACAAAAATTCACATGCTCTAACGTCTGCACAATCTGCGTCCATTGTTAAAATATGCTCAATGTAATTCGGTTTNTTTTTATTTAGTTTACATTTCCCCAATACTCTTATCTGTGCTGAGCTAAAATACGTTTCCACACGCGACACTGTGTTCGTTCAATATCTTTCTTTCAGCACTTTCAGGAGGTATGTGGACAAAAATTCACATGCTCTAACGTCTGCACAATCTGCGTCCATTGTTAAAATATGCTCAATGTAATTCGGTTTNTGGACAAAAATTCACATGCTCTAACGTCTGCACAATCTGCGTCCATTGTTAAAATATGCTCAATGTAATTCGGTTTTTGCGGTGCCTAAAAACCTATTTATCGCCTGGTGACGAACGCAAGACAAGTAAATAATTTTGGGAGTCGTCCTTGTACTGGAATCACTCACTGCCTCTGACGTAAACTATCTTTAACAAGGTGTTAACCTTACATAACAAATGCAGCTGATGAACTTCTCGTCAAGCCATGAAACTACGAGGATGGGACGAAATGGAATCTTTCTTGTATGTTGTTCAAAAATGAAAAAAAATAAACGGTAAGGAATTATGCCAGGAAAACACACATTTGCAATGAAGTTATCGAACACTAACATGAAAGAAGTAACGAAGTCAAATAATGTGCGCCGCAACAACTATGGCTCTTTCGCACACTTATCAGTAATCCAATAAAATATAAAAAAATAATAATAAAGGAACATAAATATAATTTTGGGAAAAGCCCCGAGAAAAACCCGATCATAGTTAAGAACTGAGCTAAGGCTTACAGCGCCAAACACATATACGTAAGATTGCTAGAGATATGACGTAAGGATCAAAGTAACACCAGGGTAAACGGAAATAAAACACTAATTCTTGAATTGGCTGCGAGAGGCTCTGGGAATGCGCCTTGTCTCTGATTAGTTGCTGTTTGCCGCGAGGCGTTCCCTATTGGCTGCACTGCCGGCTGGCGAGTCAACTGGCGAACGGCGTTCCGGCCATAGACTAAAGACGAGGTAGACCGATCTCGCTGGCTGCGCACAACCAATNAGTCAACTGGCGAACGGCGTTCCGGCCATAGACTAAAGACGAGGTAGACCGATCTCGCTGGCTGCGCACAACCAATTTCCGTGTCCCAACATTGAACTGCTCTTCTGTCAACATGTCTAGCTAAAACGGCATGGTTTGGATTTTAGGTTAGGNCTCCGTGTCCCAACATTGAACTGCTCTTCTGCCACCATGTCTAGCTAAAACGGCATGGTTTGGATTTTAGGTTAGGAAACTTATTTGTAAACAAATGCTTTGAGATATATGCATACTTCCTCTAACCAATTTGTATTCCAGTTTGATTAAATTCAAATAGGTAGAAGTATTTTATTCATATAATAGTGCTAGTAATTTAAAAATTAATATACAGGATGATTCTAAAATCACGGGACAAACATTGAGGGGCGGTAGAGCTCACTAAAACAAACAATTATTGCATAAGAATATATGGGAGGGAGTGACGCGTATAAAAAAACACATTCGCCACTGTTGACCATGTGACTTTGACAGTTGTGTATGATTGGGGTAGGTCAATGTTGAGTGCATGCGCAGAAGACAAATAAGCGGTCTACCACATATTTAGTTTATGGTTCCGACATGTTTATGGCCAGTGACGCCATTTTGCTGGCGTGTGCTGCTCGAGTTCGCGGTACAAGCGGCAATTTCACCTCTGCGATCTTAAGCTGTAACTCCACACGTCATATTAGATTCTTTGATTTTATTGATTGATGTGTTTAAATAAAGTTTCCGGAAGTACGTATGTAGCAAACTAGTTATTGACCTTACGCTGTGGCGCAAACATAAAATCTCAACTACCAACTCATACTTATGCCACAGTACAAATTTTGCCTACTTTTGGCAGCACTAATGATGTAACATAATTATGGGTTCTTGTTTTTTTTTTTTTTTAGTGTAAAGCCAATAGCTATTTCGCTATAGATATATTTTAGCAATTTTAATTTTTAAAAACATCAAGCAAGGAAGAAAAACCAGGAATCCAATCTGGTGGGCGAAGCTTGCCCTGAACTGCCCTCCTGGGCTATTTTCCGCGTTCGAGGCTCAGAAGCTCGGGAGCGATAAGGGCGACACTGTTACGCGAATCATTTGCGCCGTTGCCACTTAAGGCTACGGAATGGCGTGTAGCGCTCTCTTAGTACTGCGTGTACCTATGGGACTTTCAGTGGTGACATTATTACGTTATTGGCGGAAGGTCTATAACAAGGTTCAATGCTGGACCTTTAAGTATTTTTTGTACGTATCCGATGCGTATACTTTGGGGTACAGCATTTTGAAAAAAAAAAAAAAAAGGCCATTTTCAGCTACGTTGGAATGCTTTGAAATGGCGTTTCTACTGTGCGTGAACGTTTCGAAAGCACCGAACAGGCCTCGTCTGAAATGTGTGTTATTTTCGCAGGGCTTTAGTTCAATAGTTTAGTTGGGAGAGGGGGGGGTGGTTATTTCAAACACTGTGCAGTGTGCACAGTTGAAGCGGCAGGTAGGCGGGCTTCTGGAGCACCGCGCGACGTGGCAGTAGGCCGCGCTGGCGGAAAGTGGGCGTGTCGGCGTACTCACCCGCCCGGATGACGTCGACGCCACTCGGGTACCAGCGCTCGCCCTGCCGCAGGATCAGGAGGATGGTGTTGTTGGGCAACGTGCGGAAGTACTCGCCGTCCTCTACCTGCGTGCCGTCCGACTCCAACACCAGGCGGACGGGTTCTGTGGCGAGTATGCCCAACTTCTCTTTCCCTGCAACAGCCGCCAGAGAAGCACAGCGTCAACGAGCGTGACCACGCCCACTCACACTTAGCGTTAAGGTTTGTTCCACTTGGGTTCCCAACGAAACGAGATGCCCCGCGACCGAGGTTTGGCACGTGGGAAATTTTCGCCGCAAGGTTTTCCAAAGAGGTCGCTTTTAACCTGTCGGTGAATTGAGTGAGTGAAGTGATTTTAGCGATGAGGGTGAAGCGAGGTGCGTGTGGAGCAGCGCCGGAATGCAAGGGCGGGGAAAACGGGAGATACCATAGAAAACCCGCCGACCACCGCCACAAATCTCACATGCGAATATCCGGGAGCGACCCCGCCGGGAATCGAACCCGGAGGCGAGTGGTCTGACCACTACACCACCGCTGCCCCGGCGGTACATTGAGAAATTATGTTCACTTGTGCGTGTAAGATTGCGTTTACCCTTTCCAAAACTAACTTTCACGCTCGTAAATTGTGTTCGCAGGAGTAAACAGGAAAAATATACGTGCGCCTGGTATTTAGGGTTAATAAACAAACTTATTTTAGAGAGGCAACATTTACGAATTCAAGAGCGAGTTAAACATAGCCGCCTTTAAAAGAAATATTTCGACTCAGCTGCCGCAGTTAAAGAAGTTGTGTGATCCAGTGTTTTGCTAAATCGAGTTTTCCAACAGAATATGAAACATGTGCACGTGCTTCGTTGTGTTTCCACTCTAGCGCTGAGAGCAAAGTTTATTCTCTGCGTAGGTTTTAACACAATATTAATTCGAAAATTTTACACGATTATATTTATGTTGAAAATTGCAATTGCCCCATTTGTTTACTTTAGAAACGGAAAAAAATACGGTACACATGCAACACCAGTGATTTATGGTGACGAAAATGTTTAGTTGTCAAACAATCAGCGTCACGCTTCCCAACCTAAGTAGAATAAACCTTAACATGAGGCGCGCTGGCTTTCTGTCTTCTTCGCACGTCCCCAACGCTGCTTCACTATATGCTGGAAGAGCTGTCAAAACAACACGTATGCATTAGTTTACACTTAATTCACAAAACAGAAATGTATTATCGTAATATAATTATTTTTGTGCAACTCGAGTCTATCTCGGTTGCATTAAACATTGATCAGTTCGGTAAGTAGGGGATTGACACCTCGTCAACAGCGAGGTCGTCAGAGGCGGAGCAGGCTGCTCAGAGAAGCAGAAACGGGAAAGGTATCGGCCATAGCCTGTATTAAGGAATCATCTCAGCATTCGCCTAGAGTGATCTCGGGAAACCATGGAAAACCGAGAGAACAGGATGGCCGGGCCAGTATTCGAACCGAATTCCTTCCGAATGCGAGCGTCAATATCCAAGTCATCCCAAGACACGTGGTTTCAGACAATTCTAGTTACCAAAACCATTTCAATTTTGGAACACCAAATGANTCCAAGTCATCCCAAGACACGTGGTTTCAGACAATTCTAGTTACCAAAACCATTTCAATTTTGGAACACCAAATGATACTGAGCAGATGACATATTCTTTCTAACCCACGTTGCGTCTATGATCCATAACATGGCGTAATAATAATAGTTAGAAATAATCTGTTCTCCGTTAGGGGATTAGGGATGGTGACAAGGGGACTAGCTGGCCGCCAACTTGGATGACGTCACGCGGCCCTTTTTTCCCTTGGAATCCCCAATTTTTCTTCAAAAACGCCCAGAACTTCCCGAATTTCCCTAAAAACCAGCAAAATTTCCCGCCAAAAAATATGTTTTGCACAATATGTCCGGCATTTTCCACCGATGGCCTCTCAATGTGGCTAATGACTCCATTTTTTTGGGAATGAGGGGTTTGAGGGATTACCCTGACATTCTCGCTCTGTCATTCCATGCCAGCACTAGCCATCTTGTATGAAGAATGTTCTAGTTCATTGCCCCGTCATACAACTTCTCTCATTCCTTCCCGTCTCACCCCCACGTCCGTTCTCTCTCGCGTGCTCTATCCCTTGGGGTTTTCTCATATTCCTTCCGGTCTCCCGTATTTTCTCTCTTGTCTTTTATTTATCATGCTCCCTCATTTCTTCCTACCTCCCTCTCTCTCTCTCTTGTCCATTCTATCCCTTGGAGCGTTTTCTCATATTACTTCCGGTCTTCCTTATTTTCTCTCTTGTCTGTTATTTCTCATGCTCCCCCTCTCGTTCGTTGTATCCCTCGGGTTTTTTTTTCTCATATTCCTTCTGGTATCCTTTACATTCACCCTTTCCTCTCTATTGCCTTCCGAGCTCTCCATCTTGGATGTTCCCTCATCACCGTCGTCTGCTGCCACCTTGGTTTTCTCATATTCCTTTGGGTCTCCTTTCAACTGGCATTCTGGGGGGGGGACGAGTATCATGCTTTGTCATTCCACCTGTGCGACACGGAGCGAAGCCTGCCCACGCTCGCTAGCCTAGCCTAGAGTCGCACAGCGCGTGCGACAAGTACGTCCTAAGCACATTTATAGGCATAGTTGAATGTAATTTCCGAACCGTTTAAGATATATTCACCAAATTCATAACATAGTCATCACCCCGACGTCGAAAAGGACCGCTGGGGCAAGTATGGCCTAAGCTCACTTATAAGCATGGTTGGTAGTAATTTCCGAACCATTTATGATATAGTCACCAAATTCATAACATAGGTCAACGAAAAGGGCCGCAGGATCACGTATGCCCTAAGCTCACATATAAGCATTGTTGGCTGTTATTTCTGAACCGTTGAAGATAGTCACCAAATTCATAACGTAGACATCATCCCCGACGACGAGCAGGGCCGCAGGGTTTAGCACGCCTTAAACCCACTTATAAGCATAGTCGCCCACCCTTTATCAACCGCCGAAGCTATAGGTACCAAACTCATATCATAAACATCACCTCTGATGAAGAACAAAGTGGTAGGGTCAAGTAAATTTTAAGGCATCTTATAAGCATAGTCGACCGCCATTTCCCGTCCACCGAAGCTAAGTCGTCAAATTCATTACATATACATCGCCACCGACAATGAATAGGATGGTACTATCAAGTACATCCCAAATCCCAAGTCCTTGTATAAGCATAGTTGCTACCATTTCCTACCACCGAGGATATACTCACTAAATTCATAACATAGACATCACTTCCGACGACGAAAAGGACCGCAGGGTTAAATACACCTTAGCACTTCGTATAAGAATAGTTTGGCTGCCATTTCCCACCCACCGAAGCTACGACCACCAAATTAATATCACAGACATCACTTCCGACTGCAATCAAGGAAATAAGGACAAGTAAGCCTTAAGCCCGGTTACAAGCATAGCTGGTCAGCATTTCCAAACCTTTGCAGTTTGGAAACATGTAACAACCGTCCATTACATGTAAAGAAAATAAAGGTATACATAGAAGTGCGTTGCAAAGTTACCATTGCATGTAGGAGTGTATGGTCTGAAATAGCAAACATACGCATCGGCTTGTACGCACTAGACAATCGCCCACTGCCGCCCTTGTCGTCTGCTACCATAGGTGTCTGCCAACACAGATCCCCAACAGCACACCTAGCCTCCCTTCGCCCACCGTCATTCAGGCTGTACATATACATATATATACGTTAGCATGGGTAACATACAACAAGCAACTATATGTAAAAAAGCAATATATATATATATATATATATACAAATACGCTGCGTGCATGATGTACATAGTTGTGGGTAACTGTAAAATGCATATATAGAAATATAAACGAACACCGCCAGTCCGATACAAGGGCCGGCTGCCCGAGTCATCGCTAGGATGGGTAACCCTTAACAACCATACATATATTGAAAAATAAAGGGGATATACAATTGCACTTATAACAAGACATACGTAGTCGCAGGTTACATTAAAACACGTACGCGTTAATATAAATAAACACCATCAGCCTAACGCGAGGGTCAGGGAAACCGAGTGTAAAAGATGTGAAACTGTCCTGTACATGAAAAATCAGACACGTAACAATAAATAAAAACTGTTATATATGTAAATACATCATGAGCATGATACTATAACGAGTCACAATATATATAAAAAAACACCCGACCGAGCCACAGCCCATAATAGTGATATCAGTGTTGCTATCACGACAACATGAGAAAGAACGAATGATCACAAGAGCCAGCACCAAAAATGAGTACGATGCGTCAAGTAGGATACACATTACACGACTTGTAAAGACTGTGTTCCTTTGCTTGACACAAAACAACATACATTTAAACCATTAGTCGCGCAAGAGAGACGTCACTGCTACGCGCTGATGAAAACAGATATTTAAAAAAATTATTATAAACAAATAGTTATAAGCAATTAACAACCAGTGTATATTGAGCGAGCATCGAGCGCCATACGTTATGCTAGGAGAAAAAAATACTATTTTGAAGTGCGGGAACGATAAGAGGACAACACTGCTACACACTGATGCAAGATATATCAAATTAAAATTTAAAGGAAAACAGTTATAAGCCGTTACCAACCAGCGCAATCACATATTATACAAGCATTGTTTGCTGTACGCTGTGCTAGACAAGACCAGGTCGTCCCAGTTAGTACAACCTAATAGTAAACGACTTCCTTACGAACCGATTGAAACGAAACCGTTAAATTCAGATTACAGCCAACACTCATAACACTAGCAGCAGAACGCGTCCAACCAGACCAACGTTGTGTGATCAACTAACATCTTAGGCATCTGTAAGGCTTCCCTATGTCTCGCCAAGTCGATGGGATGGCACAGAACACTGGCCGAGAGAGAGAGACGCGTCAGTCTCCAGGGTGACAGACCTGCCGAGTCACACATGCACTTCCATTTACGAGAGGAGTTCAGTTATACAGTACAAGGTAACAATTTATCCCGTTTTAAATACTATAAATGCATGTACTTATTGTAATATATACCACTTATAGTGCTAGAACTGTAAGCCCACATGTAACAACATACATTTAAACCATTAGCCATGCAAGAGAGACGTCACCGCTATGCGCTGAGGCAAATGGATATAAAATAAATAATTATAAAAGAAAATAGTACATGTACTTATTTTGAATATGTACCATTTATAGTGCAAGAACTGCAAGCACATTACAAAATAATTACGCAAGAATAGCTCGCCACAAAGTTTTTTATTAAAATAGAAATCATTAAATGTACGAACTTTGTGACGAGTAAGAAGGTATAACAACACACACACACAGACATACATTTCAAATATGTATAAACTCTACTTTTAGAAGATCCAAAACATAAAGAGGTTTACCTTAACAGAAAAAAAANATACATTTCAAATATGTATAAACTCTACTTTTAGAAGATCCAAAACATAAAGAGGTTTACCTTAACAGAAAAAAAAACTGGTGTAGCTGTTTCATACACAGAAGACCTTCAAGCTACGAGTAAATATCGTAGCTATCGATGTGAACTCAATGGAAGTACAGACCGTAATGAACGTCCTGCCTTTCTGTGCATGGTATACATTACGACTAAAGAAAGCAGCTTGCCACTTATAAATGACGTATTTAAACCACCCTTGACAAAACATACTTACTTTTTACATATGCTATTGAAATTTTATAGGAAGTAACTCATGNATACATTTCAAATATGTATAAACTCTACTTTTAGAAGATCCAAAACATAAAGAGGTTTACCTTAACAGAAAAAAAACTGGTGTAGCTGTTTCATACACAGAAGACCTTCAGGCTACGAGTAAATATCGTAGCTATCGATGTGAACTCAATGGAAGTACAGACCGTAATGAACGTCCTGCCTTTCTGTGCATGGTATACATTACGACTAAAGAAAGCAGCTTGCCACTTATAAATGAAGTATTTAAACCACCCTTGACAAAACATACTTACTTTTTACATATGCTATTGAAATTTTATAGGAAGTAACTCATGTACCCTGACGAAGTTGGAGACAGTGCACCATCCTTGAAAGTAAGGTATCGCAGGTTCAATACCCTAGAGAGTCCAATGATTTGACAGTTAAAAATAAAACTTCTGTGTGTTATATATCTACATATTTAAGTATCGAGCACGTCATGCAAAAAATCGCAATGAACTATAACTCCAAAAAAATATTTTCGTACATGAGCGTACTAAATGTATGTTCATCACAAATACTACACAGAGGTGACAAAAGTCATGGGATAGCAATATGCAAATATACAGATCCGTCATCATAGTGCATGTTTTACTATAAATGGGCAGTACATTGGTTGGGCTTTCATTTGTCGTCAAGTGATTCATGTGAAAAGGTTTCTGACGTGATTATGCGGCGTGCTGCCCTTAATTGTCTGAAACTTGCGCCAATCGTAGTTGGAGCTAGACGCATGGGACATTCCATTTCGTAAATGATTAGGGAATTCAACATTCCGAGATCCACAATGTCAAGAGTGTGCCAAGAATACCTAATTTCAGGCATAACCTCCCACCATGGACAATACAGTGGCCGACCGTCTGCACTTAATGACCGAGACCAACGATGTGTGCGCAGAATGGTCAGTGTTAAGAAACAAGCAACACTGCGTGAAATAACCACAGGAATCAATATGGGACGTACGACGGACGTGTCCGTTAGGACAGTGCGGCGAACTTTGGCTGTACTGGGCTATGCCAGCAGAAGACCGACTCGAGTGCCTTTACTAACATTACGACATCGCCTGTAGCGCCTCTCCTGGGCTCTTGACCATATCGGTTGGATGCTAGAAGACTGGAAAACCGTGGCTTGGTCAGATGAGTCCCGATTTCAGTTGGTAAGAGCTGATGGTAGGGTTCGAGTGTGGCGCAGACCCTACGAATCCATGGACCCAAGTTGTCAACAAGGAACAGTGCAAGCTGGTGGTGGCTCGATAATGGTGTGGGCCGTTTTTACATGGAATGGACTGGGTCCTCTGGTCCAACTGAACCGATCATTGACTAGAAAGGGTTATGTTCAGCTANAATGGACTGGGTCCTCTGGTCCAACTGAACCGATCATTGACTAGAAAGGGTTATGTTCAGCTACTTGGAGACCACTCGCAGCTATTCATGGACTTCATGTACCCAAACAACGATGACATTTTTATGGATGACAATGCGCCATTTTACCGGGCCACAACTGTTCGTGATTAGTTTGAAGAACAT
Source organism: Clitarchus hookeri (assembly GCA_002778355.1). Taxonomy (NCBI): domain Eukaryota; kingdom Metazoa; phylum Arthropoda; class Insecta; order Phasmatodea; family Phasmatidae; genus Clitarchus; species Clitarchus hookeri. Next base: position 52,841 of record NQII01003888.1, on the reverse strand, counting down.
TCTGGACAATTCCAGCAAATGTTTTGGCCACCAAGATCGCCCGACATGAATACCATGGAACATTTATGGGACATAATCGAGAATTCAGTTCGTGCACAAACTCCTGCACCGGCAACACTTTCGCAATTATGGACGTCTATAGAGGCAGCATGGCTACTTGTTGAGTCCATGCCACGTCGAATTGCTGCACTTTGCCGGGCAAAAGGAAGTCCGACACGATATTAGGAGGTATCCCATGACTTTTGTCGCCTCAGTGTAGGTAACAAGCAGGTCACACTGTGACAAACCGAGACGGGCAACAGGAACCGCCATGTAGTGATAATCGTATAAAGTTATGCATCATGTAAAAAGTGGTCCCCACTCCGTCGTCAAGTGTGGCAGATAGGAGATCGTTGCATCTACATTCATCTAACGCGATCGCGTACGCTGTTACAATATGAAGACGGAATCATTGGTTGAAGACTTATCATCTGTAACACTGACTGCATCGTCAACAGGAAGGGACTCTGGAGATTCGCTCCTTACATCACGAAAACATGAAAGTAATCATTGCATGTTCGCCCGCAGTGATAGTCTGAATAGACAGAGCAAGAAGTGAAAAGACATTGTTTGTTGTTCATCGGGAAGTGAGTGGAAGTACTGTAGCAAGACATTTGCTTGCAGCCTACCATACATTTACAAACACATAGCAGTAGATACATTTCTTAGACANAGTACTGTAGCAAGACATTTACTTGCAGCCTACCATACATTTACAAACACATAGCAGTAGATACATTTCTTAGACACTCAAAATTTAAAAAATGAGACAAATTTTTTATGTATGTTTTTGTATTTATTTGTATACTTAACCAAATCACACACACATACATAANTAAAAATGAGACAAATTTTTTATGTATGTTTTTGTATTTATTTGTATACTTAACCAAATCACACACACATACATAATATGCCATTCAAAAAAGCCTCTAGCTCTGAGTGCATCAATAACTGAATTTATCTCTACGCTGACAGAAAGATATCCACTTCTCTGCAGTGGAACCAACACCCGTAGTCTATCAACCAAGCCATTGGGGTCTTCAGAAAATAAGTAGCTAGACTTCACGTCACTCTTCGCAGAAGGTTCACGATACATGTCTGCATCTATGTTCTTCCCTGATGAGTAGGTTTCAGGATACCTCTGAATCAGAGTACTAGGTTCGAATCCATGTTTCTTCTGTCCCAACTTCAGGTAACCCTTATCTTCATCAACACGTTTACTCTTTTGCTTTGCAAATACTGGCACTTCATCATAATCAGTAGAATATGCATATTAAATATCATCGCCAGCAGTCTTGGAGGTCACATTTTCGTTCTCGATGTCCTGGATAGTTGTAGCATCTTCGTTTTTCACTTTACATTTTAGTGGTGCATGTTTGTCGTTCACAACTTCTGACGATCAGTATGGCTCGCACTTTCCATAATGCATGTCAGGAACACCAGTATTTCCATCTTCACACGCTGTTTCGGAACACGATGCAGGCCCGGGTAATGTTATGGACGCTCGAACCATCTTTAGTTTACAGAACNTTCACACGCTGTTTCGGAACACGATGCAGGCCCGGGTAATGTTATGGACGCTCGAACCATCTTTAGTTTACAGAACCAATAAACAGGAACGCTAGCCATAGCATTGTCTTGCACCAATAAGTTCAACGCATGCTGTCTCGTGCCAATCAAAGNCAATAAACAGGAACGCTAGCCATAGCATTGTCTTGCACCAATAAGTTCAACGCATGCTGTCTCGTGCCAATCAAAGCTATGTTACCTTTACATGTACCAGTGTATCTCTTTAGATTATCACTTCTACCAAATGCTGCACCACACATATCGCATGTTAGTATTCTGGAGGTAGGTTTCTTTGAACATTCGCTCTGTTCATGGTGACGTGCACTGCATATTTTACTGCAGACCTTACCACAGTAACTGCATTTTTTTGCACGTAATTGTTGAACATTCGGTGAAGTTCTGCATGAAGTCGTACAGGACAAACTTGTTTGCACACCCTCAGTACTTTTCATCATCTTCAAGCATATGTGAACTCACGACCACACTTATAACAGCAACAAGTTAAAAGAGCCCCTCTCGTCTTCTTCAAACATTTTCCAGTTTTCTCATGTTGAAAGGCACTGCAACTTTTACTAAAGGTTTTGCCGCAGTAGCAACATGAATATCTTGATGCCTGTGGAGAATTGTCTGCAATTTTCACACCCATGTTTGATGTTGCCAATGGTGACAGTGCACCAGTATCCAACGCAACAGGTGCCCTACCTTCACATGTTTTTGTTGCAGACTATACACTACATTGCTTACCTGGCAGGGGAGAAAGTCCATCACAAGTTTCAAGGTGTATTTTGAAGTTATCACGTCGTGCAAATTGAGACTTACATTGTTCACATCTTAAGGTAGATTGCTTCATGTTCATAGAACAAGTCTCATGTTGACGGGCATGGCAGCTTTGAGAAAATGACTTATTGAAGAAACAGCACAAATGGCTTTCTGGTGTATGTTCCATTTTCGCTCGAGATGATGTTCAATCTTTGAAATTCGAATAGCAACAAAGTTGATCCCACCGATTTCACNTATATATATATATGCACATATCTTCATATTTCGTCAGTGGGATTTAAGCTTCTTTATGCATTCTGTAAACATACATTCAGCTAGGTATTGTATTTAGTTTACTACACCGCCATGCAGCTGCAAGATTTTTAATTTCACACAGACACATATACAGTGGAACCACTGTATTACACCCCCTTAATTTATACTTTCCTACATTTTTTTCCAGGTCTTTAAAACGTTTATAATAGCGCTTTCACTGTAGTTTCAAATCATGACAAACTCTTTANCTACATTTTTTTCCAGGTCTTTAAAACGTTTATAATAGCGCTTTCACTGTAGTTTCAAATCATGACAAACTCTTTATCAATAAACCTTACCTCTCTCCACCACACAGAGTTTCACATCTCTCAAGCCTCAGTGTGTTGCTCGTTTTACTAAAGATCTTACCGCAATAGCAACATTGTTTCCTCCACATTGGAGAAGGATTGTGTAGATTGTTCGCATGATGGTCGGAAGTTGGTGATGTAGGTGTACCAATACTCGATACAGCAGGCACCTGATCATCACAAGTTTGTGGCTTAGCAGGTATAGGTGCAAGTTCTTTGCACTCTTTCATATGCATGTTTAAACTGTCTGTACGAATGAACAAGACTTGACACTTATTACATCGATAGCCTGTGCGACACGGATTCAGCTTGCATTAATGCTTTACTAGCTTTCCCCTCAGCTCCACTCGCGTGGACTACAGAATAATTGTTTAGGTTTTTTTTTTAAATAAAGTCCATGCTTTTTATACTTTTTCCTGACAGTGTCTGCACTTGCTTTTCAATTTCAGTGAGTGCAAGGTGAAAAACTTCGTCATTGAATGTTGCTCGTGTGGTCATAGTAACCAACTTATAGGGAGAAATAACGGTATTTGTTAGTAGACAGACACTGGTCATAAACACAGAACAGAGCACTAAAGATGTAGTATTTTTGGTGCTAGAATCGCTCTTTTACTTTCTTTGTAGATCTGGGTAAACGCTAGTAATCAGTTCCGTACCACTCTGCACCAAATTACTAAAATCCCCCCGTTAGTGACACGCAGCATTTGGCATCTGTTTCTAACCACCCGTCTTCAATTTTCAATAGTGTATCAGCATAATGCCCTGTATCAACGTCACTGTAGAGGTGCACTCTCATATTGGTCGTCAAATTGAATTTATTGACATATACCCATAAGCTTGACGACTTGAGACAGGCTTTGATTTCATCTGCAGGTGTGCCCCTCTGAATCACCGGTAGAGTTTGGCGGAAGTCACCAGTCAGTAATACAACCATACCTCCCATAATGCCTGTATTATTTCGTATATCCTGTAGAGTTCGGTTTAGGGCCTTTATCGCTCTTTTTTGTGTGACATTGTGCTTTCGTCCCACACTAACAACTTACATTGAGGCAGTATTGTACCCCTAGCGCTATTTTTAATAAAAAAAACTTTCCTGAAGTAATGAGATATTTATTTGTTATAAAAAGTAGCCTATGCCACTTCCCGTCCCTCCAAATATCTCTGTACAAAAAAACACGTCGATCCGTTGCTCCGTTGTGACGTGAAAGAAGGACAAACAAACAAACAAACAAACACACTTTCGTATTTATAATATTAGTTAGGATATGTATCTTCACATTGCAGGCGTATGCAAATGCCATGTTACAGTAGTTGCATGGATGCCTAGGAGATGTGACTAATCCAGCCATTGTTTTCATGGTTGGGTACGAAGTCTTTAATGATGTTGGCGATTCGAATTTTTCTTTCGCAGGAAAGAAAAGCATGCCTTACTCTCAGCAAATACCGATTTACACGTGCAGGAAGGAGAGCTTTGCATGTTGCAATATACCTTTTTAAGCTATCGCACCTTCAAAAATATGATTTACACTTTCCACATGATAAGATAATACGCTTCATATTTTGAGGACAACCAGTCTCATGTCGACGGGCATGGCAGCTTTTAGAAAAGGTCGTCTTGCAGTAGCGACACAAATAACTTTCTTGAATACTTTCCATCGTCGAAGAAGAGCACTTTCTTCGCAGCCGCTGTTCACTCCTCGAAGTCTGAGTAGCAACTGAGTCGGCCAGCCTACACTAACACCTGGAGACTCTTCTACCATAAATGTTTAATGTAAAAAATGTTAGATCACTAGGAGGCAGCGCGTGTTGTACGCTGTTCATACGCTACTAACCACGATGATGATGGTTGAGAAAAAAGAAAAATGCTTTTATTATACAGATTTAAGGTAGATGAACATGGGAATACTCTGCGTAAACGCACGGACTCTGCTTGCAATAGCAGGAACCATTAAACCATAATCGGTATCTTGGATGGTCTCATGCAACCGTTACCAACCATTTAAAAAAACCTAATTTAAACCTGTATTTTGTTTGTAAAACAATCATAGGAACACTCTGAGAAAATCTATTTGCATCACTCACAACAGAAGTAACCATGACAAGCAGCCATGACCTTGACCTTGAATGATGTCATGCGACCTTGAATTGACCTTGGATGACGTAATGCAACATTTACCTTGACCTTTGGCTACCATCTAGAACAAAATCTACAGCTAAAAACAAAATAATAATAATAATAATAATAAATTTTTAGTAAATTTTACAATCTCAGAAAAAATGTTAAGACCATGGCGACTGAAGAAAGGGGCACACCTCCGTCTTCAGCTTGGTCGAAGAGGGAGAGGAGGAGAGATGGCTGGCGTAGATTGTTTGGACCGCGGCACGAAGGTGCCACGGGCTAACGGAAACGATTGTTGCGTTACATTGTGTCAGGCCACGAAACAGACCACGAAAACACAGAGAAAACGTCTTACGCCTTACGCCTTATTCCTTACGTGGTTAATAAAGCTATTCTGAAATCAACTTCTGAAAAAAGTCCCTGCTCCTATTTCCATATACAGCATGTTCCCGTAACAATGTTTCAACGATTGGAAGGTGATTCCATATGAGAAAAAAAAATCAGATAGAAGGATATATGTACGACTTGTGGCCTAATGCAATTTTTAAGGCGCTCGTCCAACTGAAACTATTTTCACGTTTCAGGCTCAGGAGCGCGGGAGCGATAAGGGTTGCACTGCCAAGCTCATCAAGTGCGCCAACATCGCTTTGCGCAAGGCTCTTAACGAACGTGCTGTGTTTTATCGTGTTGCATGTACCTGTGGGACTTAAGGCGTTGACCTCGTCATTTTATTGGTGTAGAGTCTGTAGAAAAGTTCGGCATGAGCTTCTATCATAATTTCTCTTGTATTCGGGTAGTGTGTTTTAAGATTCAACAGTCTAAAAAAAAGTTTAAAACGATGCTGAAGGTCTCCAAAATAATATTTATAGCATGCGCGATTAACACCCTGTGCTCGTCTGAAGTAGGTTTTCTTTTTCTAGGTAATCATACTAAAGACAGGTTTAATACTTTTGTAAAAAAAAATTCTGAAATGCTGGAACGCAGTTTAAGCGTCAGGTTGGTCACCACCTTAAGGGCGTTATTCACTTTTGAAAATTAAAATAATATAACGTACATAGTAAAAGGTATCTGAAACTATAAGAGGCAGAGAAAATAAATTCACACAATGTATCAGTAAGCAAAAACCATCACCCCCTGAAAAGTTAAGTGTGAATAACATCCCCAGTCAGATAAAAAATAGCATAGCAGTAAATGTTGTAGCTCTGAACATTTGCTAAAATTACAAGACGGATTATCAATCATCATATCCATATGTACAAATAAATTTAACATTGTTGTAACTCTCTAGAACGTTTAGTTTGCGATAAAACCGCCCCCCCCCACAAATAAGGAGTCCTTAATCATATTTCAGCCATTGTAACATACGAGAACACGCTGTATTTTAATAGACACTCAAAAAGATCAGCGAATAAATAAAGTGATTCGGTCCATGGCTATGCCAGTTTTACACAAGGTGGAAGGATACAAAACTGTAAGAAAGTAGATCCTGAACAGGGTTTACAGAAGTGCGCAATTAACTGCAAACAGCACGTAGTTTTATTCAGTGTATCAAGAAAGAAGGTGAAGTAAATAGGACAGGGTCGATATTGACGAATGTATTAACACAGGACGTAAGGATGGCCTCACATGAAGCTAAAGGTTAAGTTCGCGGAGTGAAAACCTTGTCAGGGTCTACTTTCTAAGTGGTGCTTGATATGTTTTTCTAAACGTCGTTTCCTTAACAGACGAACACCTGTTCTTTCGGAGATAAAATAATTGGTAACGGTTTTTTTTCTGCTCACGTTCGTGTGGTAATATTTTGTGAGTTAATTTACTTCCTAAACCCTAGCAAATAGTGAATCACTCAATTGGGTATTGTGTTTTTAAATTAAAAATAACCATTGCTTGTGCAGCTTTTATAACGCGCTAGGGTTCGGAAATGTTCAGTAATACAGCGTTGTGAACAAACTCATGGAAACATGTTTCTAAGACCAATTTTGAATGCTTGGTCGGGAAGGAATTAAATCTGACAAAAATGGAAGAATTTTTTTCAAGCAACTCTCCTGAAAAAATAAAAATTAAAAAAGTAACTGATTTAAGGTGTAGAAATAACACGTAATCAGAAGACAAGTCGTGAGCAGTCGGCAATAAATTCACCAACTATCCTGACAAACCTGAAATTAATTAAAAATTTAACACTGCAGAAAAAAAAGCAAAAACTTGAAATTTATAAGATATATATGTACAATACAAACATAAATAAATTGCAAACCGGTGATACTTTGCAACTACAGGGGTGACATTGCAACTCTCAAAGTGTTTGTTTTTATGCAACTTGGTTAAGAGAAAGCACACTTTAAAAATAGTTCTCATTGGTTCAAAATACCTACATAGTCTTCTTTATTCTTTCTTTCAAACATTCTGTCCAAGAAACGACACGGACGACTTCTGCAAAGGACATTTTTGCGTTTACTTTTAACAGAAAAACTGNAAACATTCTGTCCAAGAAACGACACGGACGACTTCTGCAAAGGACATTTTTGCGTTTACTTTTAACAGAAAAACTGCTGAAGATGTCTTTCTGTGGTAGAAATTTAATTGTTATTATAAAAGCATCTTGACTATAAATATTTGATTAGTGCTACTCGCTGACTGTATAATGGCGAAAAATTATCTACAAATTGATTTTTCTACCCTATTAATGGCATCATAATGTCACACAAATGGTTGAACCTTTTGTTTGTTATGCAAATCTGCAAATGAAATAAACAAAACAAAACCCAAAAAATCTAACTTAAGGGGTTACACAGTCTCTTATATAGCACTGCATTGAAATACGTCGCTATAAACCAGCAAGTACCATATACATACGAATGTGTTACATTTAATTTGAGTATTGCGTAATGCGATCGTAAACCCGGCCTANAAACATTCTGTCCAAGAAACGACACGGACGACTTCTGCAAAGGACATTTTTGCGTTTACTTTTAACAGAAAAACTGTTGAAAATGTCTTTCTGTGGTAGAAATTTAATTGTTATTATAAAAGCATCTTGACTATAAATATTTGATTAGTGCTACTCGCTGACTGTATAATGGCGAAAAATTATCTACAAATTGGTTTTTCTACCCTATTAATGGCATCATAATGTCACACAAATGGTTGAACCTTTTGTTTGTTATGCAGGGTAACGAATCTGCAAATGAAATAAACAAAACAAAACCCAAATATTCTAACTTAAGGGGTTACACAGTCTCTTATATAGCACTGCATTGAAATACGTCGCTATAAATCAGCAAGTACCATATACATACGAATGTGTTACATTTAATTTGAGTATTGCGTAATGCGATCGTAAACCCGGCCTANCCAGCAAGTACCATATACATACGAATGTGTTACATTTAATTTGAGTATTGCGTAATGCGATCGTAAACCCGGCCTACGCACTTGCACTGCATACGTTCACGTGTAATTAGGATACTGTTCAAAATATAATAAAAGGCAGGAAACATACTTTTCAAATCAGTTTCATAAAAAAAAAGAGTGATTATCGAAATTCTGTAGGCGTATTTCATAATTGACACAGTTCTAATTTTCATCCTGGCTCTCCGCGGAAACTGATTATCTTTTTCATACTGCACGAATCGTAATAGCGTGTGGAGTACGGAGAGTCGAGCAGTGGAGTGACCACGATAGAAGAACAAAGACAACGTATTTTCAGTTCCTCGTGTCACGCTGTCACTGTCTTTTAAGCCGCGTCTACACAGCGACGGATTGGTCAAGCACTACTCGCGTGACCAAGTAGCGTGGCCGCTGTCGCACGACCACGACCTGTCTACACTTCCGCGACAAAACAGTCGTACGACCACGACCTGTCTACACTTCCCCGACAAAATAGTCGTACGACCACGACCTGGCTACACTTCCGCGACAAAATAGTCGTACGACCACGACCTGTCTACACTTCCGCGTCAAAATAGTCGTACGACCACGACCTGTCTTTCCTTACACGACAAAATAGTCGTACGACCATTCGTGACCCTGTCAATCAAGATCGGTATAATTACCAGCTCTTAAACACAGGTTAAACTTTTCTGATATTCATAATCCGTTCCTCCCACCTAGCCACGTTTATTTTACACCTTATGCACCTTTTAATCCACCTACTTAGAAGGTGTAGCACCCGAGTGCTGAAGTTGTAATTACACCCTCCAGTAGAACCAGCTAGTTGTAGCAACCGTACTGCTACTTCCGGTAGGAAGAACGCGAGGAAATGACCGGTTGGGCGTAGAAGTAGAGTAGAAGGAACAGCCCGCTCGCGCGAACAAAGCTTTCATATCTACACGTGTCGATTGACCAAATCAGCCGACTTCCCTCTGGTCGAGACCGACACTTAGATAGAAGACGGGAACGTGTGTGACTCGACCTCCTGTGTCACGTCACGCGACTTTGTATCTACATTCTGCTTTGACAAGGTCGCACGCCGGTATTGAGCGACCAAATTACCGCAGTTTAGACGCGACTTTAGAGTAACAAAACAGAAAATATATCGTATAGTAACGTCCTAAATTCCATTCCTTACAAAAACAATTTGATATATGAAATCACAGCTTATGTCATTCACCTTTCTTGACTTAGAAATAGATTAGTATCGAGAACAACTATATTTAAAAAAAAAAAAAAAAAAAAAGTATATTTAATTTTGAAACAAATTCCTTACTCGACGCTGGTCGGCGGATTTTCTCGGGGATCTCCCGTTTCCCCCGACCTTGCATTCCAGTGCTACTCCATTCTCATCTCATTTCACCCTAATCGGCTCTCAAGACTAAGAGGTCAAATGTATCCCAAATATCTCAACTCAACTCCTTACTCGACTGTCAACCACAGCTTCGTATAGCAACTACCTAAAAAAATTAATAAAGAAGTTTCTTTACCTGATGTGCACGCACAGTTTCTGCTGCATATACATCAGCCAACGGAGAAGTGTATTACGTAGGACACTACTTTTAATTAATAACTTGCACAAACTGTGAAAATGGCTATCGAATGATACTACCTGGTTATTTGTTTTAAAAGCATACACAGCGTATATCTTGAGGAGGGAATCTTGATTTTTCATTTTTCCTCCCTTCATTCCGAACACAAAAAGGGAGACTGAAATTAAATAATTGCGAAGTTTCCAGAGGAGTGAAGGGTTAGGCGACGAAGTGGCCCCCTGCCAATTCCAGCCTCCCACAAGACCGTGCGGTTGCCGAACATCAAAGCCCGCCCATCGCACAGGAAACGAACCACAAGAAGCGGCTTACTTTTCATATTCTCAGACAATAACTGGGACAGGGGAGGAGGCTCGAGCTTTAATTAAAACGTTTCTTCGTTAGACAACTGGCAAGGAAATTATTGGCATTTTTATGTGCGCTTCTTTTATCTGAGAAGCATTTCTATATATGAAGGAGAGGGGTAGGTGACATGCAGTGTTNCCAACGGGGGTTGCCGTAAGATTAGCGACCCCCCCCCCGGATTTTTGACAAGACAATCCGTATCGATCCCGGCGAATCCATCCCGTATTTTTTAAAATGGGCTACATTTTCATCTCATTTAAAAGCGCTAGGGTTTATTACCGCATCTCCATTTTTGAGTCCCCTCATTTGTCTAAAATTGCCTAAAGTCCCCGCCCGATCCAAGTATTGTCACTTCTGCGGGTACCAGCGCAGGCCCTGGGATATATATCATCACAAGCATTACTACGGATGGCTCCAGTAACCTACTCGTGTCACCGGTGAAGTTGGCTAGGGTGCTGATTACGTATGTCACCAATATTCACTCATTTACAAAAAAAAATAGATCACTCTGAAGGTGTTATCCCAGGAGCACGTAAGTCGGTACAGGCACAGGACATGGCAGCATGTATACAGAAACAAACGTAATATTGTTCCATACTAAGCACGTATTGCAGGGGACCAAATCTTGCAGGATACACTTGATATGGTGTTTNCAAACGTAATATTGTTCCATACTAAGCACGTATTGCAGGGGACCAAATCTTGCAGGATACACTTGATATGGTGTTTTACCACACGTGGCACAGAGGCAGGGGGCGATATGGTCGGGAATTGAGGCATACATATGCCATACATTCTCTTGAGAAAGATCCTGTCACAGCTGGCACAACCGACCCTCCAAATCCACCGTCTTTGCCGTGTGCTGAAGTTGTGGTCCAATGTGGTCCCAAACTTTCTCGATGGGCGAGAAGCCTGGTGACCTTGTTGGCCAAGGAAGTGTGTTAACACCAAAAAGGTAGGCCAGGTGTACCGGTGCTGTATGAGGCCGGGCATTATCTTGCTGTAAAATTGGGTAGCCATGCTGCACCAGGAAGGGAGTCGAACATGGTAGCAGAATTTCCTGGATGTATTGCTGCGCCCTCAGGATTCCTTCAACCACCACCAGCGGCGTGGGGGAATCTTAGAGAATGGCACCCCACACCATGACACCTTTCGTTGGGGCGGTGTGCTGCTCTACAATGAAGCGTGGTTCATAGCGCTGGTCAGGAGGTCTCCAGATACGAATTTGGCAGTCGTCTGTATCCAGACAGAACAGTTATTCGTCACTGAATACCACTCGACACCAATCAGCAAGATGCTATGCTGCCCGTTCCCGGCAGAAGGCCACACGTGCCAGGCGATTCTCAGGTCGTAACGGTAGACGTCTTTAATGGACGCCGCGACTACAGATCCCACCCTGTTAGCCGCCTGCATATGGTACTGGTGGACACAGGCGTGTCCCCAGCTGCCGTGACATGTTCCTGGATGGTGCACAGCGACGCCCGTGGAGTTCTTACAGCCAGTCGCACGATGAAACGATCCTTCCTGCTGGTGGTCCGTCGGGGTCGACACGAGCCTTCTCGATGGGTGTGTGTATCCTCCTGTCCCCACTGCGTCTAACACCGACTCACTGTGTAGGCAGGACGGTTCAAGTGGCGAGAAATGCGCCGAAACAACCAACCTGCCTCTCGGAGGCCGACAGTGCGGCGTCTCTCAAACTCATCTAGCTGTGAAAAGGCTTGTAGAATGCGTCATCGGAGCATGCTGCATGTTCACTGAACGGCTTTGCAGCTCACACTGCTACTAAGGCTATATTCTATGTCTCGCAGCTCTGAATGAATGATGGTGAGACGTGTATGCTCTGTAGTGCCACATCCGCGCAAGCAGAGCACATTAGACGCAAAAAATTATGACAATACTGCGTGACAACCCTCCTTGCACTCACGCAATTTGTTCATAGTCATAAATTTTTTTTGCAAATGAGTTAAATTTGGGACTTCTGTACTGAGTATATGGTATTGGGATTCGCCGTTCTACAGCTTTGCATATTGTTATGAAGTGATCAGGCCTTAGCTGGATAGCCTGCCTGATCACACATTCAAACATTGAACCAGGGCACGAGCGTGATTGCAATAACACCTTGCAAAAGACAGTTGCAGAAACCCCCTCCACCGACCAGTAAACGGGACCGAAAATATTAAACAACGCGCCTGACATAGCCCAGCGTAACACCAGGAGCGAGGTCTTTNGACCAGTAAACGGGACCGAAAATATTAAACAACGCGCCTGACATAGCCCAGCGTAACACCAGGAGCGAGGTATTTTGTCGTCGGGTTACTGGAACGAGAGGACCACTGAAGATGGGTGTGTCCAGCCGTCGCTAACCTCCTCCTAGAATCAGCCTCTGGCAACACGAACAAGGTGGGGACTTTCCAANATGGGTGTGTCCAGCCGTCGCTAACCTCCTCCTAGAATCAGCCTCTGGCAACACGAACAAGGTGGGGACTTTCCAATTAAATTGTAATAGTAATGGCGTGAGGTAATAATACTTAATAAAATTAATTAGCATCTTGGTATTCCATTTAAGCTTCCCTGATCAAGAGTCACATAAATAGTTATTGTATAATCCTTATGTTCAATTAACCCCATCTTATACTGTTGTGCTCTACCTAATCATGACTCATTATTTAGCTACGAGCCCCTTTCAGTTATGAATTGACTTAAAAGTAAATTCGTAACAACATGTACGCTTAAGGATTCAGTACCTCTTGGTCATAGCGTATCNTTATGAATTGACTTAAAAGTAAATTCGTAACAACATGTACGCTTAAGGATTCAGTACCTCTTGGTCATAGCGTATCGTAATGACCTCGTAAATACCGGGTAGACTCTCAAATTCTTAATCGTACTTCAGGCGAACTTACGTGACTCCTTGGGGACTGTAACTGTTGCCGAGGTAACCCTACTTTTTTTTTATAAGGTACTGTGTGATTTTGAGCAGTGTCCAAACTGGTCCTTGAACGTGATGTCACCACATTACATATTATCCTTGTTTGAATTACTAGAAAAATACCCAGAAGCACAGCCCTCAGCNTTATGAATTGACTTAAAAGTAAATTCGTAACAACATGTACGCTTAAGGATGCAGTACCTCTTGGTCATAGCGTATCCTAATGACCTCGTAAATACCGGGTAGACTCTCAAATTCTTAATCGTACTTCAGGCGAACTTACGTGACTCCTTGGGGACTCTAACTGTTGCCGAGGTAACCCTACTTTTTTTTTATAAGGTACTGTGTGATTTTGAGCAGTGTCCAAACTGGTCCTCGAACGTGATGTCACCACATTACATATTATCCTTGTTTGAATTACTAGAAAAATACCCAGAAGCACAGCCCTCAGCNTGAACGTGATGTCACCACATTACATATTATCCTTGTTTGAATTACTAGAAAAATACCCAGAAGCACAGCCCTCAGCAAGTGAATTAAGCTTCTTGCTTTCTAAACGTACTTGCAACGGTCACCTTTAGAACTTACATAGATCACGTTATAAACAGTGAACAATATTTTTCACCGTCAGACTGAGTCATGTGAAAGATAAGTATAAGTAACATCAAGTGTAATAAGCTGATACTTGAACGGTAAAAATATTAATAATATTAGGTAACATCCTCATTGAGTTTCGGGGCGTGAAAGAAAGCATGTAAAGTTGATATTATGGCCGATAAGAGAAGAAATGACGACTGTACGACCACGCGTTCAAACTCACATCCTTCTTATCTGGCCGCCACACTGTACTTGCTCCCAAAAGCATTCCGATATGAGAAATTTTTTTTTTCACTTTCTCTCTTCTCGTTTTAATTATTACCATTGTCAACGGAATATTATTTCAAATACAAATATTTGTTAACACGCATTCAAATTATTTTCGCTTGGCAATATTGTGGAATGTTGTAAATATAGAAGGCGGAATTAGTTTTTTAATGCTATTATTATTTCAGCCTCATTATTGTTTTGACCTAGGACCACAGAATAAAAGTAAAAAGTACATTATATTTCAATTCCATACTTTTAAAACTTAATTAAAATGAAGTGTGAAGTAACAGGAGTGAAGTGTATGCAGCCACCAGGAGACCACCCGTTTACATCTAAATATAAATTTTCTATCTAATGTAAAAGTAAGATATTAAAATCTCACACGTAGCGCGAAACAAAACCGCACAGTACTTACATCTAATCTGAGTTATAAATTGATATTATAAAAAATAAAATACTTAAATTATGTTACATAGGATTTCAAGAGTATTACTATATAAATGCCTTAAAATTATAAGTTGTTAATTTCTTGACTGTTATTGTATTTACAATACTTAAGACTTGAAACACGCAGCATACTGCAACGTTTTATAGAACACAGAGTGATAACATCTTACAAAATGGAAAATGTTAGGTTATTACAAACTACAAAATACTGAAACTAATTTGACTGAAAATGAAGCAATAAATAGATTTCATCATATTATATTTTTCATTGCATTAGAAATCCCCACAAAGTATAGACATGTCATAGTACGTTATCAGACTTACAAGCAGGTTAGGAGGTTTTCAGGCATCTGGCCTAATTTCTTTGGTACCTAGCACAGCATTCCATCATTTATCTATCGCTCATTCCTTTAATTTCAAACCCTACAAAACACAATTTAAGATCGTCTTATGCCGTATATATAATATATACAACTTTCAACTAATTGAAAACTTTTTCATATAGTTGACCTTTTCGTAATGTGCCTTATTTTACAATTGTTCTTTTATTTCTTCCATGATGATGAAATCTTTCACAACTAAGTGAAAATTTCACGAATTTTCTTCGCTCTTTCCCTATTCAGATATAGTTTGTTTACATTTATTTACCCTATATGTTACTCTTTATATGCCCACATGCCATTTCAAAAATCAGTCACTTCTTCCTTAGAGCATGACCACTTAAGTACCTGCGCAACAATAAGGACACCTGCAACATATAGCTGACAAAAGCAATGCCACATTGATNGCATGACCACTTAAGTACCTGCGCAACAATAAGGACACCTGCAACATATAGCTGACAAAAGCAATGCCACATTGATTAAAGATTTGGAGGATTACGGAGTGAAAATAGCCGGTCTATTGACCGACTCAGACTACCAAGCTATTAACTACAACTACATCAGACAAATTTAAATAAGGACTATGCAACTTATTGCTAAGTTGTCACTNTCTACCAAGCTATTAACTACAACTACATCAGACAAATTTAAATAAGGACTATGCAACTTATTGCTAAGTTGTCACTCATGAAGAAACTACGAAAAGTTTATCGTCAAGGAGTTAAGGACTCCACCACTGGCTTGCTTAATATCCACGAAGTGGATATATCTTTTTGTCTTATCACCAGTGTTGCTAGCTCATCAACACCAGCTTTCAATATACCAAATCGAAATTCTCATTCCTGTTGCACCAACCACTAGTGACATATCAAGAATTCATCTAAATTCGTTGAAATCCTACCACATCCCCGTACGGTCAAAGAAGACATCCTAATCATCTTCGATTTTCTTTCTCTGTTTACCACAGCTCTACTTCCAGAAGCTCTTCAAATTCTTCACGAAGCCCTTGGTCAGCATAAAAAACCAGGGAACGNTTTACCACAGCTCTACTTCCAGAAGCTCTTCAAATTCTTCACGAAGCCCTTGGTCAGCATAAAAAACCAGGGAACGTTCAAGTTGTATTACATTGTATCATCCCTGCGTTCTTATCACATAGAAACATATTCTATATCCAAACTGCGCAATATTCTGTCTCCTACATCGGCAAACATAAAAACNATTCTTATCACATAGAAACATATTCTATATCCAAACTGCGCAATATTCTGTCTCCTACATCGGCAAACATAAAAACATATCCTGTCTTCAGACTGAAGGCACTCTCTTAAGATTTTCTTTTGTCTCCTCTACTGGCAAATATTTTCGTGGCAAACTTCGAAGAAAAATCGATTTTCTTCATCTACTGCGAAGCCAAGTGCTAAATAAAATACAAGATACATTGCACATTTATAATACAAATCTATGATGAGCACAACCCACGCTCTTCTTGGAACATCAGAGAAAATTAAAAAAAGCACTAATTAGCCGGTCAAGTTTTTGAGAGCTGAAACCGTAGATAATTTTGCAGGAAACCGTAATGGACCAGGATATAGCCAATAGCATAAACTACCGCCTGTACCTGGTCCATCATTTGACGAAACTAACAATCCCACACATAACATGAATGTGAGAACTTTGCAGTAGGCCATAATGGAGGACAGATCCGGCAGAATGTACAGCCAGCAGTTTATATTTTAATATCTGAAGAAATTCCCCAGGCAAGGATAAAGTTTGCTCAGCCGAGCTTCTCATTCTACGTGAGCAAAGAAGGGTTTGACGAATAGAACCACTTATCAGCACGTCTCAAAAGAGACGAAACATTTTCACATCATCATTTTCGATGAAATATTGGCTATAGTCCTAGGAAAGAAATATGCAGTTTAGTGTAAAAGACAATAAATTACAAAAATTATTGAAGATGACAAAACACGGACTGCTGTACAAGAGCGTTTGATGACAATAGTTTATTACTAGAAGAGAACAATTTACCCTATGGAGGAGTTCTAAAAAGGGCTAGTTTATACGTTTATTTCTATTNAGCACGTCTCAAAAGAGACGAAACATTTTCACATCATCATTTTCGATGAAATATTGGCTATAGTCCTAGGAAAGAACTATGCAGTTTAGTGTAAAAGACAATAAATTACAAAAATTATTGAAGATGACAAAACACGGACTGCTGTACTAGAGCGTTTGATGACAATCGTTTATTACTAGAAGAGAACAATTTACCCTATGGAGGAGTTCTAAAAAGGGCTAGTTTATACGTTTATTTCTATTCCTTAAACATTTTGAAATTGTATCAATATAGAATTTCCCTCCAATTGTGAACAATGAGACCAGAATTCATTACACTGGCAAAACATTCAAAACGTGTTGATCAATGTACTTAAAAGGTAGGGTTCGAAAAAAAAATATTTCATCGAATATAAAAGCAGCCGTACAATTCTCTGTGATACAGGACTGTCCTCCTGCTCTGAGTCGTGTGAAGCAGCTATCATAGGCATTGCGTTTTGTTGACACTGAAGATAATCTCAGTGTCTGGAAGATTTTTTTTTATTACTTACAGTCAGTTGATTGGCTCCTCAGACGAAGAAATTGCTGGCCTTTTCATTGATGAACTTGAAATACTCTATACACCACAAGTATTAGCTGCTCCCGTTTACTGAGAAGCCTGTTTGTTATTCACGGCATCCACTGCATTTGGCATATTCCCTTCACTCCAAGTTTACGATGTTTTCAGCTTGTACTTACCCATCTCTTAACGAAAAAAAATAAATACCACGTAAGTATTTTACACAACAAATGACGTTTATAATTGTATGATGCTGTTCGCTCTAGGAAGACTGACCTGATTCGCCCAGACACTTAACGGTATAACAATTAAGTTGGCAACACTGACTGCAACTGTTGACGAAACGAAAATAGGTTATAATTCGTTATTGTAAGTGTTACATCCGTGCAGGATCCGCTGGGCAATATTCATATTGCAATTGGTATTATTTATGTGTGAAGTAAAAACTATGAAAATAAGAAAACAGTGAAAAACAGACCTGTATGATTTTATACTTTTGCAAAAGAGTGAAGAACTGAACAAAAGTTGGGTGCGTCACTTCGCAAACATGTTCATCCCAACGTTAAAGTTGAGCTTTTCAATGCTAGATAGCAGCACAACCCTACCTCCTCCAGCCGTGGCTCGTGTGTTTCAGCACAGGTAGGGTTGCACAGTGAAACTGAATATGTGAGAGTGGGAGGAAAAGTGAGTTTGATAATATTTTTGTTTATTAAACAAAAGAAAAAAGAAACATGTGTGTTTGGATTTCACGAAACTGAAAAGACAGTGAAAAATAATATTATGAGAACACAGCTTTAACGAATGTTTTACGAAAATCTTAGAATTTCATAATTGGCACCTAAATACCAGCACATAATCAACTTAAGTCAATTAAAATTGTGAAATCAAACTTGCCTAGTGTCATTAATGGCCATACAGTATAACTATATGATACTAAATATTTCCTTAAAGTACATGTACAACAATATACATGGCTGGATTGCACAAAGAAGGAATACATTTTTTAATAAAATTCTTTAACTTAATACAAGTCAAGTTTCAAGTAATTATTTCAGTAACATTTTAGTAATGAACATAGACAAATGGACAGACAAACAAAATGTTTCATTGTTTTCACCTAAACGAAGATTTTACAAGCACTAAATATTCAGTGAACTTCAAATTTCAATTTCACTTAGATTTTCATAAGTACTTAGAATTATTAAAAAAATTATTGAGCATGGATAGATCAGCTTTATTTTTTACCCCATTCTTTTTGAATATCTCGAATTAAAATTTTTTTGTCACAAAAAGTTTTATTAATAAAAAATAATTTTAATATGGTAATTTCCTTTCTTATCCCCTGTTTTATGATGTACCGATAAATTCCCGCCATTTTATTTTGTGATGTTTAAACCACAGAGATGTGCAACATTACAAATAGTAAATTAATTAAATAAGTTAAAAATATTTTTAACATACTTGTCATAGAAATAAAGTAGAGCATTTTTTTATTCACATCCACACAGCCATTTGTGCNTTATTTTTTACCCCATTCTTTTTGAATATCTCGAA
This sequence comes from Clitarchus hookeri, assembly GCA_002778355.1. Lineage (NCBI taxonomy): Eukaryota > Metazoa > Arthropoda > Insecta > Phasmatodea > Phasmatidae > Clitarchus > Clitarchus hookeri. Next base: position 33,614 of record NQII01003888.1, on the reverse strand, counting down.
TTAAAATTTTTTTGTCACAAAAAGTTTTATTAATAAAAAATCATTTTAATATGGTAATTTCCTTTCTTATCCCCTGTTTTATTATGTACCGATAAATTCCCGCCATTTTATTTTGTGATGTTTAAACCACAGAGATGTGCAACATTACAAATAGTAAATTAATTAAATAAGTTTAAAATATTTTTAACATACTTGTCATAGAAATAAAGTAGAGCATTTTTTTATTCACATCCACACAGCCATTTGTGCNTAAAATATTTTTAACATACTTGTCATAGAAATAAAGTAGAGCATTTTTTTATTCACATCCACACAGCCATTTGTGCTTATCAAACTCGTCACGTTTAAATTTTCTTTTATTTGTCTGCTGCCCTGTTGTTGAAGGCTGATTAATTATTAAGCCATTTGTTTTTAGTAAAAAATTTTCTCCTCTAGTGATAACTGAGAAAAAGAAATAGCTTATAAACCCGTCACATTTATTCAGTTCACGTTCAATTAAATTCAAATATAGCGAAAGTAGCATAGCCACAAACCTCTAAATGCTTCACTTTGCACATGAAGTAATCACCAGCTTGACGACGGCAGAGCAATATGAACGCGCGCACCAGTTGCTCGTCTCACGACTGCCTGTAAGGGGCTGGCAGCCGTGCAGCCCACGTGCGCGCGAAGAGCGAGACACCACCCCCCTCCCCGCTTGTTGAACGCACTCCACGCACCAACCATCGGCGTGCGCATGCGCCAGCGAGCCCGGACGGGCTGCCTCCTTCGCAGCCCAGCCACGCCACCCGTCTTAGCACGAACGCTGTACAAGCTGCATAAACACGCCTTGTCGGGGGGAGGCTGCAGCTCTGCAACTCTAGAGCACGAACCGCCACTGATCTCCTCTCAGTTTACTGGTAAAAGCGCGTAGTACACGAATAACCCATTTCAGTCATTGACCCGATTCAAACAGTTTTACTCTATATCCTACAGACTTCTAAAACTTTGCCAAGTAGTCCCCTACGCTATGTATAGGGTAGACTGGGTACGGTTATGCNTATATCCTACAGACTTCTAAAACTTTGCCAAGTAGTCCCCTACGCTATGTATAGGGTAGACTGGGTACGGTTATGCCATTTTGCATTTGATCGGCCATAGTTTTGTATGTATACCAGTTAGCTAAACGAAAAGTGCTTTTTCGTATAATTTCTACATAACCCTACATATAATTAACTAAAACTTTATCCCTAAACATAATGGTTTGCACACAGGAGCAAGTTAAAAAAAAGGGGAAATGTCACAACCGACCACACCCCAGGGGCCGTTGTGACAGTGCTTGGGGTCGAAAGTGACCGGTTTAATAANACCGACCACACCCCAGGGGCCGTTGTGACAGTGCTTGGGGTCGAAAGTGACCGGTTTAATAATACTCTGAAATGGTCTGAAACCACTTTTATTGCAACACTCTAGCATTAATATTACATAACATTATTTTGAAAAGAAAAGGAACAGAAACACTTCAATCACTTATAACTCATAAGGAACTATAGCATTTATATACATAATAGGTAATTATTAAAACCAGTCTTCATATTACAATGAGTCTCAGAATTTTTGTTTTACCTAAAAACTAGCATAACTATGCATAATCAAAATATTAAAAAAATGTTAGTTAACATCATAAATATCAAAATTATCGTTCTAGATAGAAACTAGCTTTACAGGAACTCTATAAGATTAAAAATAAAACATTAATAAACGTAACCTCAAAATATTTGAAATAAAAACACGACAATGTGTTCTTCAACAAAAAAAATTAACATCTTTGTATCAACATCTGAACAAGGACATTCGATTAATTTGAAACATTTCTGCTGCTTGTCGCAGAGATACACCTCGTTTTGTTTCAATATATGCATTTTCGTATTGAGTAATGTCTTGCCTCCCCCTTTCGGTCTTCCGCGAGCGTTGTCTGGGCATCTAAAACAATAAAACACAACGCACTTTTTTTTTATAAAAACAAACACCATGCCAAAATGAAATAATATATTAACAAAGTAATCACTGCTTTTTATTTACTAATGTATATGTTATATAGATAAATAACACTTAATACTCAATCTATATATATGTAACAACAATTATAAAAAAAATCGAACAAAAATACTTACTTTTGACTGTCAAAAACAAATGCGGGTCTCTCCTAGCTTACGCAGCGCGCAGCGGCTGACGCAATACTGTGACACGGGTTCAGACATGCAAGCCCCTCCCTTCGACGTTACCACAACTCGCTAATCCGTATACTTTGGCTAATATTTCGACACAGTGAAAGCATGGGACCGTGTTGGCATCCCAGTCTACCCTACCTTTGATTTTTAATGTCCGGTCATGAAGTTTTATTACGAAAGAAACATTTCGAGCCCAAATACACAGTTGTCTGTATTGGCGTGCCATAAAAAAATGTTATTGCTCAGGCAAGTCACCGACGGAAAGACTGCACGCCAGTTGGGTACCTTGCGCGTAGAGGCGACGAGGCAAGCGGTGAGTTAGCAAGAAACGGCCGTAGAGCACACGCGTTCGATTGAGGCCTGCAACAACGAAGGTACCGCAGGTTCGATCAAGGCCTAGCGCTGTACACCGAGGATCTTCGCTGGTCTACGCGTTGTCCGACGTGTTCGCCTGCTGATTGAACATCCGCGGGCCCGGCTCCCGGCGGGACCCTGCACCCGTCAACATGACTAATCTGGATTGAGTCCCGCGTCGCAGCGCAGCGATGTTCTGTGTTCCAGCTTCTGATTGGAGCAAACCAGTGCCTCGTGGCTTTTCTGACCGTACATCGTAACTCGTTACGTGAGCTACGGGGAAACTCACCACCCAACTCTTAAAGTTTACCTTAGCCCTGATGGTAGTGCTTACACCAACATTCTTCCAATTAGATTCGATGGACAAAGCTAAATAAATTGTAATTTTTTTATTTCCACTGCGCTATTTCCTTAAAATAAATGAAGCTTTCATTTGAATATTTTTCTCGTCATTGTACTCGAAAGTCAAATTATTACTCAAGAAAAAGAAAATTGTTATGAGCTGTGAAATCATTACTTACATTCCTTTGCATATTTCGACTCTGCCACTCTCCCACTTTGTTTTATTTATCTATTTGTTTCCTTAACTAAGTCTTAAAATTAACTAACTATAATTATATGTCTCGTTATTGAAACTGGTTTGGTGTTTTATTTTGTGTAAAACAAATAAACAAACTTACTACTTTAGCAAATAGTTGTTCAGAAAATTAGTCGAAGAAAAATATTTTTAACAAAAATGTAACGTTATTAATAATATCTAGCCCGTTATCCTAACGTCGGCTGCTTAAGCACTAAGCGTGTGTAGAGAGGAACAAAAAAAAAATAGAAACGATTTTCTAATCGCAAGTAGAAATAGCTGATTTACGGCCGTCAAAAAATCGTTACCAAAAAATATTCTTCCTAATCGGCCGAAACAAATTACGGTTTACAAGCTTCGGTTACACAAAACTGACGGAGACACGAAATGAAGCAGGCAGGGGGTAACGCCTGGTTGGGGGTGCGCGAACCGCAGTAAACTATTTCAGCTCGGTCGGAAAGGGAGAAAACACCCGACCACAGATATCAGTCATTCTAGCTGACAGGAAACGATATACATGTGGAAGAGCGGCCACAATTGATTGTAAAAGGAGGGGGGGGGCATTGCTGTGCTGTACACCACAGGGCAGTCGGTTACAGTTTCAAAAGTGCATGAAGATACAGTTCACTTATCCTGCTTATGAAGAGGGGAAAACGTTACAAAGTTACTCCACTCTAAAATATACGTAATCAAGTAATGCCTCCTATCTTTCGCCTTTATTATTTGATTGCGTCGCTAAAAAACTGATCTCAGAACTGTTTTTGAAAACTGAAAATAGGGGGGAAAAAACACATGTAGACCTTAAGATGTACCTAGCCAGCATTGAAGACTTTTGATAAGTCTAAAGACATTTTGAGATAAATAATAATCAAATAGACAGATAATTTTTTTAATAAACAATGGACTATTTTATGTAAAATAACGCATTTTAAATTCTACCTAGAGATGGAAACAGGCTAAGCGTGTTAGCAGGTAAAATAAGGAAAATTTAATCACAGTGAAGATTATAGAGAGGGAACATTGAAAAATAACGAGGAAAATTATAATTAATGTTCAGCAGCAGTCATAGAAAGTAACATAAAAATTACAAACGGAAAGGTTACTGTGACCTTNTCTTTCGCCTTTATTATTTGATTGCGTCGCTAAAAAACTGATCTCAGAACTGTTTTTGAAAACTGAAAATAGGGGGAAAAAACACATGTAGACCTTAAGATGTACCTAGCCGGCATTGAAGACTTTTGATAAGTCTAAAGACATTTTGAGATAAATAATAATCAAATAGACAGATAATTTTTTAAATAAACAATGGACTATTTTATGTAAAATAACGCATTTTAAATTCTACCTAGAGATGGAAACAGGCTAAGCGTGTTAGCAGGTAAAATAAGGAAAATTGAATCACAGTGAAGATTATAGAGAGGGAACATTGAAAAATAGCGAGGGAAATTATAATTAATGTTCAGCAGCAGTCATAGAAAGTAACATAAAAATTACAAACGGAAAGGTTACTGTGACCTTGGATAATTGTTGCAACGGGAGTAAGTGACTGAGTGAACTGTTGTGAACATGCGTTGTTGCATAGTTTTATTGTATGCGGCAGATAACTTACAAAATGCCGTGCAAATCAGACACAAAAAAATATAATCTTGTTCTGCAAAAAAAAAAACGCATACAAAAAATAAACTAAAATGGGTCAAGTTTTTATTTATATTTTGTGTCTGTATTATACGCAATTTTGTAAAATTTGTATACTGCGTACAATGAGTTTCTCCAAATGCGCATGTCCAAAACAATAAAAAAATATTTCTTAATTTTTTTAGTGACGTGAATAAACTGCATTATTCCGCTGGGTTCTTACTGTAATTTAAACTCTGAGATAGTGTATTTGTTCTGTTTGTAATTTATATTTACATCCAGCAAATTAAGTATTATGATAATTACGCAAAAAAACTTAAAAAAAAAAAAAAATAATAATAATTTAGTTGCATGAATTGTGATTTTGAATTCTAATCCCTATTAAACGCCTGGATCTGTGTGCTAGGTTTATGTTTCGTTTAAATTGTTATTTTTACCAGCGAATAGCCTACCAGCATAAAGCGAGAATGCTAAGGAGTAACGATTAAAACAATAAACTTTTTTTTTCTGAACTGGGAATTACTGCAGCCAGTAGGCCTATATATCTTTAAAAAAAAAAAAAAAAAAAAAAAAAATTTNTTGGTAATATGGGACCTGTTTTCTTTCCATGCAACGAAGAACTTGTACGTAAAGATTTAAAATACAGCGAGAAGTGCAGAAATCAACATAACGGATATATGCCGTGCCAAAATTCAACATGAGATGCTCCGGTAGAGTAACTATCTCTACGTTGGTCACGTGCAATTCAATAAAACTTGATTCTTTCTACCATAACTGCACCATATTTCAATGAATCCGACCATCTACTTAGAGCATACGAATGCTCCATTTTAATTGCATGTTTTCAAAACTTTACTTCCTCTGTCGACGCAGAACGCAAACGTTCGCAATTCAACAAACAAGGGACTCTTTTTTCGTGCGCGTGATGTACGAATAAAGCAAAAAGATTATCGAATCCTTCTGCAATACCAAAATCGAAGCGGGGTTCAATGCTACGAATACGCACGAAGTTACGGCTATATGCTAGGCTGCCCGCCCTACAGTCCCCAAAGACTCACCCGTGAAGAAACTCGAGGTTACAGTACATTCATGATTACTTCTAACATTTCTGAAGCCCTCCCTGCTAAACTCAGATTTTCAAAATATTCCTCCGTCTCATGCCAGCAAAGATCAACTAAGTCTAGATAATTATATTAAAGGGACAACGCACTGTATTCGTGCGCACTCAGTTTTATAATATTTTGCATGTGAACTATTTCTTACTAGGCATTACCAATACATTTTCTGTCCGTTTTTATTATTCAGTTTTATTACAAACAACATAATATAATTTATAAATTAAGTAAAAGTAACAGTTAAATTTAATAAAAAACGAATAATTTTGTGTTAACAGAAGTATAAAACGCTAGTGATCGTGATTATGGCATATTTACGAAATAACGAAACACGTCGTATATGTAGTGATTTTTCAAATGTTTAATTTAAAAAGTGTGAAGATACCACGGATAGACGACAATTTTCCTCTCGACGGCGAAATACTGCAAGTGGTAGCGTGCCCTCGTCATAAACAAGAGAACGCCATATCGTGATTAAATGAAAAATTACTTCGGACATACACAATTGCAGAGCTCGAATAGATCTATGCACACTGGGCCCATGCCAGGCATTGATTTGTATTCTTTGAATGATATTACCACTGAGGTTAAGTCATTTTTCACTTAATCACTTACTCCCATTGCAAGTATCATTCCGAGAACATGACACCATGTCTTTTTCAATGAATTCATGTTGCAACCGGTTTAAATGAAGGCCAATTCCCTCAAAATTCGACACCCAAGCCAGCAAAAAAAAAAAAAAAAAAATTCAATCCTTGTTTGCATTCTTTTTCTGGCGGTGGCGTTGCATCTAATTTCTTTCCAGCTGCGCACCAGTTTAGTATTATCACTGGAAAAATGTTACTACACTGAAAAGAAGCACTACTAAAAAATTAGTTGCACCCTCAAGAAAGCTACCCATCGGAATGAAATGTGGTGGGTAGGTCAGATAATGTAAGAAATGCAGATTATTCACGTTTCACGCTCGGCCGCGAAAACAAAGGTGAGCCTTATCGCTGTATACCTGCCGGATTACAAGTATAATATCGTCCCGGCGTGCATACTTTCCGTTCTGACTGGTGCTGTTGTGTCAGTAGCTCCCTTCCAAAGAATGGTGTGCCTCGGAGGCGAGTTAGATAGTACTTGGAACAGTTTGACGCGTTCGAGAGAGGTCTGATCGCAGGGCGGGATAGTCACTTCGACGTATCGCACGGCACATCGGTCGTACGGATACTACCACAGCACGCTGTTGGCGCCAGTGGACGGAGGAAGGCACGCACACATGACACGCACACGAACCACTCTGAGGAAACACCGAAGGATTGTCCTACACGCGCGGAGCGCCCCAACCGCCACGACTGCGGACATTCAGGAAACAGTGATGACAGTAGAATGAAAAAGTTCGTTTTGGCGTATGGCGTGGAGCGTCGGAGCTGTTCATGCTCTGTCATTCCGGTCGGCCCGCGGCCAACTTCTCCGCCATGTTGGATGTCGGTGACCTTGACATTTGACCTTGCCCCTGTGACCTTTAACCTTGAAAAATAAAAATTCCCAAAAATCCCAAAATATAAATAATATATTAAAAAATTATCTACACATTTTTTTTATTAAAACATTAATTAAAACAATATTATTACATTTTCTTTAAAAAATTTATTAATAAATTTATTTTTAAAAACTTACATTTTCGGAGGTCCCCCAGTTCCACGCCCAGTAGACGACTGACCCCCACCACCAATTGCTATTGGCTGTTTAGTCGGCAGGTCTCCACTACCACTAAACACTCACCTATACTCATTCTATCGTATGCAGCCATATTGGTTTTTTTCGTTTGTCATTTGTTTACACATTGCTGGAGGACGCCATCTTGGATTTCATATGTTTACTTCTACATCGCCTAGATGACACTAGTGTATTAATAATCGACATTGCCACGATATGTGTTTATGATTTTATAGTATAGGTTGCGCTGGGTGCGTTCCTCGTGTTGGATTCTATTTCCAACACATAGGTGGCGTTAATTCCTCGATTCAGCCGCCAGGTGAGCTGTAATTTTTCATAATATTGAAAAAAATATTTTTTCAATGAACTGTACACTTACATGCTTGATGCGGGACTCTAACTACATGCATAATTTATTAAGTATAAATTTTTTATTTAAAAACTTTAAGTTGTTCATTTTTAAAAAGTATTTCTTATTTAATTATATAATTGTACAAATATTAAAACGATACTTTATACGATACTTTTTACTTAAACTAGTTTTACTTCTGTACCTTTTAAAATTTAATTATAATCTGGAAAATTAGGTAAGCATGAAATAACACACAATTTTATTCACATGTATTTTTTTATTAAAATAATTTATTACCGCCACTCATGCCCTCAAAGAAATTACAATATTCTTCAATATATATGCATCTCAATATATACTGAAGAGCCAAAAAAAAAATGGTACACCTGCTTAATATCGTGTAGGGCCCCCGCGAGCACGCAGAAGTGCCTCAAGGCGACGTGGCATGGACTCGACTAATGTTTGAAGGTATGCAGGAGGCATTGAAATCAGCGTCAATTTGAGAAAGGGTTGCACGTCTTACACGTTTAATGATTCTCGCCAGTCGTCGTTTNGCAGAAGTGCCTCAAGGCGACGTGGCATGGACTCGACTAATGTTTGAAGGTATGCAGGAGGCATTGAAATCAGCGTCAATTTGAGAAAGGGTTGCACGTCTTACACGTTTAATGATTCTCGCCAGTCGTCGTTTGTCCCGTTCTTTCACGAACTTTTTCCGGCCGCAGCGATGTCGAAGATGCGATGTGTTACCGGATTACCGATATTCAAGGTACACTCGTGAAATGGTCGTACGCGAACATCCAAATGTTATTGCAATGTCGGAGATGCTATGTCCCATCTCTCGTCCGCCGACTATAACACCACGTTCAAATTCACTTAAATCTCGATAACCTGCCATTGTAGCAGCAGTAACCGATCTAGCTGCCGACCGCATCGCGTTAATCTGATTGGTTCCATACCTCTGTTATTTGCATACGCACGCCTATACCTGTTTTTTTGGCTCTTCAGCGTATGCAACTTTGTTTTAGGTTACAGTATTTTATGCATCTCGCTATTCAAACTCGTGTTGTCCTTGTGCGAAAATATCGTGACATTTATTACACCGACAGACTGTGTAGGGTTACGTAGATAACTACGCTTTTTAAGGACATGTATGAAAGTCACTAGAGACCTGGTGGCAGCAAACGTGGTAACGAGGTACTGATGAGAAATGTACTTCGCCTTCACAGGTCTTCGCATGTCTAAGTAAATTGCCTNTCGTGTTGTCCTTGTGCGAAAATATCGTGACATTTATTACACCGACAGACTGTGTAGGGTTACGTAGATAACTACGCTTTTTAAGGACATGTATGAAAGTCACTAGAGACCTGGTGGCAGCAAACGTGGTAACGAGGTACTGATGAGAAATGTACTTCGCCTTCACAGGTCTTCGCATGTCTAAGTAAATTGCCTCTACGGCTGAAAAGCCTACAGCCCCTGTCACACAAATACGACATTGCAACAGGGATTTTTTTGCATAGTTTAAGCTGTCATGTCGCCTCACTGTGTGAGGTCGGGCAATATCCTGCGGGAAAATTGCATCGTCAAGTTGCACCACGAATGGGAGCGCACGCTGTCACAAAATTTCCTGGACGTATCACAGCGCCGTCAAGTTCCTTCAACCACCACCAGATGGGGTGCGGGAATCGTAAGAAATGGAACCCAGCACCATGGCACCTCTCGTTGGGGGCGGCGTGCTGCTCTACAATGAAGCGTGGATCATGGCGCTGGTCAGGAGGTCTCCAGATACGAATTTGGCGGTCGTCTGTATACAGACAGAACGGTTATTCGTCGCTGAATACCACTCGACACCAATCAGCAAGATGCTATGCTGCCCGTTCCCGGTAGAAGGTCACGCGTGCCCGGCGATGCTCAGGTCGTAATGACAGACGTCGTAAGGGTCGCTGCGAAGATACAGATCCTGCTCTATTTAGCCGCCTGGATATGGTACTGGTGGACACGGGCGTATCCCCAGCTGCCGTGACATGTATCTGGATAGTGTGCAGCGACGCCTGTGGAGTGCTCACAGCCTGCCGCACGATGAAACGATCCTCCCTGGTGGTGGTCCGTCGAGGTCTACCTGAGCCTTCTCGACCGGTGTGTCTACCCTCCTGTTCCCCACTGCGTCCAACACGGACTCACAGTACAGGCAGAGCGGTTCAATTAGCCAGCAAAACGCTGAAATGTCCAAGCTGGCTTTCGGAGGCCGACGATGCTGCTTCTCTCAAACTCATCCAGTTGTGCAAAGGCTTGTTGAATGCGGCGTCGGGGCACGCTGCGTGTTCACGGAACTTGGATTTGTGACTCACACTGTTACTAAGTCCTCATTCGGTGTCTTGCTGCTATAAAATAAATGATAGAGGGACATGTGAGCCCCTTTGTGGCACATTCGCGCAAGCTGCATTAAACGTAAATGGGACGCATGTCGGGCAATCTTTGTTGTACTCACGCAATTCGTTCATGGTGATAATTTTTTTTTTCAAATAAGCGTATTAATATTTTTTAAAGTAAATTGAGTTTGAATTATTAGTCACTATTTAATAATCAATTATTGGATTTCACAGTGGTGAAAGGGGCTAAAACATATTTGGAAAATTTTTAGGAGAATCATATAACTACCTGAAACGAAAATACACAACTATAAAAACAATATAAGGACTGATGTTTCCCAGAAACACTTGGCTTTATTCATTAAAATATGTACACTTTTAGCTAGAATACAATTTCTATAGGCATTTTAAAATTTTTTTGAAAACCTTGATTTAATTCTATTGTTTCTCGTTCTTTTTAATGGTACGACAAAATAGTTTTTACAAAACTATTTTATGAATCTTGAGGTTGAGTGGTTTGAGGTTTCACTACCATAAATACATTATGAATTAAATACAATTAATTGTCGAACTTGAATGTCTAATGCCGTTTTAGGCAACGAAATTAACTTCCTTGATAATGTTTCACTGGAACATTTCTGAAAAGACGTTCATTACTGCATCATCATGCTGTACATATACGTGTAACTTTCTTAAGTCCTGTAACTTACAAATTATGGACACACAGTTCTCAGGATATGTCTGATCTTTAGGCATTTGAAAGTTGGATAGCGATGGCTTGCCAATCCTGAATATACAACCTACTAGACTATTAATTAAAGGAAGAGTCTTTACATTCCCTGTATTATCACTACTGAATTCCTTAAAGAATTAGTAAGTAGTAATTAGTAAGATTTGGGCGGCTCTTAACATTGAGGCCTTGAGAGCAGATGAGGGCGAAGTGAGGCGAATATGGAGCAGTGCCGGAATGAAAGGGCGGGTGAAACCCGAGATCCTCGAGAAAACCCGCTGACCAGTGGCATTGTCCGGCACGATTCCCACTTGCGAAAATCCGGAGTAAACAGGCTGGGGATTGAACCCGGTTCTCCTTGGTGGGAGGCGAGCAGTCTAACCACTTAGCCACCGTGGCCCTTGAATTGCTTGAAGTGAGTGTATATAAAACGTTTTCTCGCATTTCTCAGCGTATCAGAACTACTTTGTCTCCGCATAATATACAGTTTTGATGAAGTAATAAGGCCACCATTTATCAAAATCGAGGATTTCTTATGACTTCATCATATTGATGTTCTTCATTATTTCTACATAATTTGATAATAATTAAGATAAACGTTTATTGTCTGTTTTTAATTATTTATTTCTTGAATTTCCCAAAGTTTCTTTAACAATTACTTCTTTTCACGTGTATGCACTTTCATGAGATTCACCTCTTAATATTACTTCATCGTCTCATTATCTTTTAGGTGATTTCAAGCGATTTTTTTCCTTAATACTTTTCACAACATCAGTGTTTCAAGTATAAAATACATATAGAAATATTTTAACCATATGAATTTAAACTTATTTAACAAGGTGCTATAAACACTAACACTGCAGCTGATTACACTGCACACATTATATGCCCTGGTGTCAACTATGTCACTAAAGCTAGTCACTGAAGTAGTTCCATTCGCCACTGCATGAAAATAATTGCATATGCATTCATACTTTTATACATAGTTGACTTGTTTCTCTTCCTCGCAGTAAATGAGTTTCCAGTCAGAGGTCCACAATATCAAAATCCGCCATGTTTGACTTGACCAATTTCAACTCATTGCGGCTTAGTTGTTTCCGTTGGAAAGTTTTCCATGATGAACAGGGGTCTCACATACTTCACACTCACTAGTACACCCTGTATTATTGTAAATGCTCTCTTTCAACGTGCCGTGTAGAGAGAAGTCTCCGTCCTGCGCCGTCGCTGACGCCTACTTCGGGGAAATATTTAGGCCCAGGGAGATTAGCTGCCTCGGTCGGCAGATTTTTAGTAGCGGAAATATTTATTTTAAGAACTTTTTTTTTAAACAAAAATGCCAACAGCTTGAAGGTTAGTAGGAACCCTGGCATCGGAGCTGTCACGGAAATAGTGCTGCATGAGTGGCGACGTTACAGAATGACAGTGGTTGTAAATCTAGACTGATGGCAGAGTGCTGAAAGCCTTTGATTTCCTTTCAACTGCCGAGGTAAGAATGAATTGTTTCGTTTGCCGCCAAAAGAGAAACCCACCGTTTTACNATTTGATTTCCTTTCAACTGCCGAGGTAAGAATGAATTGTTTCGTTTGCCGCCAAAAGAGAAACCCACCGTTTTACCGTCGTCACGTGGGTGAGTGCATTATCCTTGCTTTATATTATTAGTAGTAATGGCAGTAGTGATAATGGTGGTAGCAGTAGTGTAATTTCGCTCGCAATCATTCACTTTCTTAAAAAAAGGCCCTAGAAAAATGTTCTTTGCCCAAGGGGATCTAAAACAGCACAATCCGCCCCTGCCTCTCTTCAAGTAAGGCTGCCCTTCTACTGTGCCTGAAGTTTTCTCCGCCGAAAGACACTCGCGCAAGGAACCTCTGCATGACGTGTTCCCGCTCCTGAAGACCTCCCCTGGTGNGTTTTCTCCGCCGAAAGACACTCGCGCAAGGAACCTCTGCATGACGTGTTCCCGCTCCTGAAGACCTCCCCTGGTGAATCCTCCCACGCGTGCAAACGACTTGGAAACCGCCTTTGCCACTCGCCACACACACCCACCCACACACACACACACACACTCGGGTAAGGGTCGTGCGCTCAAAGACCCCCTCGCAGATCCAAAACTCCCGGAAACACNACACACACACACACACACTCGGGTAAGGGTCGTGCGCTCAAAGACCCCCTCGCAGATCCAAAACTCCCGGAAACACTCGCTTTGGGCGTGTCCTCAGAACCACTGTGTGGCCGGAGGACGCCCGGTGACTCCAGCCAGAGGATTCTCTATTGTCAGTAAGGTCCAGGTGGGCCGGGGGAATCGGGTATCGTCCATACAAACGTCATTGCCCTTTCACGTATTTTCGAATAATTCAAACACGAAAAATTAATCTTGCTGTGATAAATAACGCGGATAAATATACAAAATAACTTATTTCAGTTTTTTTCACGCAACAATCAAAAAGGCGTTTGAACACGAGATATCAGATGGCTGGGGACACCGCATTTCCGCNTCAGTTTTTTTCACGCAACAATCAAAAAGGCGTTTGAACACGAGATATCAGATGGCTGGGGACACCGCATTTCCGCGGAAAAGAGTTCCACGCAGCCGATACTTCAATATCCTTCGTATACACGTGCAGCTTTCTTTTAGCTGTTGGCCGCGTGTCTTTTTGAAAATACGTACTGGAACTTGAATGGGTAAATCAGAATTATGTTACTCTGGTAGTAACATGTGATTTGCGGGCAGACATCTAAAACTGTTAACAGCAAAAACTATCCAATCGCANTATGTTACTCTGGTAGTAACATGTGATTTGCGGGCAGACATCTAAAACTGTTAACAGCAAAAACTATCCAATCGCAAAACTTGATCTGGGAACTATTTTTCGCGAAAATAGTGTGCCCACAATAATATATTAAAGTCCGTATAAGTTAAGTAACTAAGCATGTGCGTGATTCGTATACAACAAACATATACGCAACTGCGCAATAGCCAGTTCCCAATTGCTACACACGAATCGTAAGTCTTCTCCCTTGAAGCATGCAGGAACAACACGTGCGTGAAATTTTTCATGATAGCTGTATCATAATATTTATGCTTACATGTATAATAAAATATTTCAAATTACTTTGTTAGTAGTTGTTATTGTATTTTTATAACTTCCTGTACTAGAACACTAAGAAAACTTATATTGTTATAAAACATACTTGATAGACTGTTAAAAAATTCCAGACCAGTGCTTACCGCTATCCAAATTGACACGAAAAGGGGTTACTTGTTCATATATATGGTTGCTCAAAACTTTATAAGGCATTGACAATGCAATCATTCATCAGTTTCTTTGCTGATACCTATAAATTTAATTTNGTTGCTCAAAACTTTATAAGGCATTGACAATGCAATCATTCATCAGTTTCTTTGCTGATACCTATAAATTTAATTTTAAAAATTGAAAGTAAGCATGTCATAAAAAAGATTTTGCACTGTGCTTTTTTGGTCGCATACAATACGGTTTAACGTTGCTACAAATCGAAATCAAAGTGAGCTTATNGATTTTGCACTGTGCTTTTTTGGTCGCATACAATACGGTTTAACGTTGCTACAAATCGAAATCAAAGTGAGCTTATCCTCTCTTATTACAGCATGGAAACGCAAAATTATGAGTTCGGGATTTCAACGCAGATACCCGTAAGGATCATCAGAAATTCTTGATTTCGGTAAGGCCCCTCAAACAGCTAGAGCCAGCCCTGATTTATCGCTCCGAAAAGAGTTATTGTTTTAGTTTTATCACTAAATGTTAATTTTAATATACAATGAAGAGCCAAAAAAACTGGTACACCTGCCTAATCTCGNACGTGGCATGGAATCGACTAATGTCTGAAGGTATGCAGGAGGCAATTCACACCATGAATCCTGCAGGGCAGTCCACTAATTCAATCTGTGCCAATTTGAGAAAGGGTTGCACGTCTGTCACGTTTAATGATTCTCGTCAGTCGTCGTTTGTCCCGTTCTTTCACAATCTTTTTCCGGCAGCAGCTATGTTGAAGATGTGATGTTTTACCGGATTCCCGATATTCACAGTACACTCGTGAAATGATGATCGTACGCGAACATCCAAATGTTATCGCTACCTCGGAGATGCTATCTTCCATCTTTCGTGCGCCGACTATAACACCACGTTCAAACTCACTTAAATCTCGATAACCTGCCATTGTAGCAGCATTAACCAATCTAGCTGCCGACCGCATCGCGTTACTCTGATAGGTTCCATACCTCTGCTATTTGCATACGCACGCCTGTACCAGTTTTTTTTGGCTCTTCAGTGTATATCGTAATACAATGACGCCACAGTGCTTCGTATTTAGGCCATGCTGCTAAGCAAGCATACAGTGAGCGAAAAAGGGGTAAATATTCAAGACTATGCTGTTACTCTACACAAGGCACTGTCGAGATATATTACTTACCAGGTGCGTCAATTTGAAGCCCAGAGCTATTGGAACGTTAAGGTTAAAAAAGGCACGCGTATTTTTTCCTGATCTAGGCTCGAAATACGCGTAGTTACACAACGTACAACCAAACAAGCATACACTTCTACATATGGAAAATCTATAGCTAAACTCATNAAATACGCGTAGTTACACAACGTACAACCAAACAAGCATACACTTCTACATATGGAAAATCTATAGCTAAACTCATCAAAGTCACCGATGGATAATTTCATGCAATTTAAACCAGGCCATAGCACCCACCGTCGCAGAATGTACTGTAACTTGTGAGAAAGGCAATTCTTGATTCGAAAGTAAACGAAAGTGGTAAATTTCATTCATCAAAATTAACATATAGGTTAGTGGAATATGGTTCAGTCGAATCGACCACAACTTAAGAATTATTTAATATNATTCATCAAAATTAACATATAGGTTAGTGGAATATGGTTCAGTCGAATCGACCACAACTTAAGAATTATTTAATATAGAGTTAAGGAATTCTTTTAAACTTATTTCTGTAGAGTTATAAACTGCAAATTGTTTATAATAAGTGGCAAAAAGAAACTTGGCATGACTTTGACTCGAAAAGTTTTTAAATGCCAGAAAGAAAAAAGCATTGTACATTTGAACAATTTTTCGTTCAGAGTCATTGTTTCCAATTGTAGATCTCGACATGGGAAAAAGAAGTTATCAGAGGCGAGACAAATGTGTCATATAAAGTAGCGCAAACATAACTAGTACCAGCTACGTAACTTGAGTATGGTTGCTAGTAGAACTCTGCCTTCAAGATCGCGAAGCAGAAAGATAAAGACTTTAACAATCTGATAAAGATAATAAAGAAATATTACCCGTTGTATATTGGCAGTTTTACCATTGAAAAAATTATTGTTCTTGTTTGTGACAAAAATGATCCAGAANATATTACCCGTTGTATATTGGCAGTTTTACCATTGAAAAAATTATTGTTCTTGTTTGTGACAAAAATGATCCAGAATCTATGCCGGAGAAATGAGTCACCCAACTGCCACACATTTGAAAGATGAGGTTATATCACCAGGTCGCGGACAAAATAATATGACCTTCCATACGAAAACTAGCCGTACTTCGTCCTCGTAGTTCAGGTACGTCANATATTACCCGTTGTATATTGGCAGTTTTACCATTGAAAAAATTATTGTTCTTGTTTGTGACAAAAATGATCCAGAACCTATGCCGGAGAAATGAGTCACCCAACTGCCACACATTTGAAAGATGAGGTTATATCCACAGGTCGCGGACAAAATAATATGACCTTCCATACGAAAACTAGCCGTACTTCGTCCTCGTAGTTCAGGTACGTCANCCAGGTCGCGGACAAAATAATATGACCTTCCATACGAAAACTAGCCGTACTTCGTCCTCGTAGTTCAGGTACGTCACCAACAGGTAGTTCTGCCATCTAGAGGCCGTGAATGTGGAGGTGTAGTTGATTCACGCGAACTCAGTGTAATAATATTTTGCATTAAGAACTATTTATTACTATGCATTACCAACACACATATTCTCTCTCTGATTTCAGCCATACCAATTACAAATGAAATAACATAATTTATAGATAAAATGTAAGTAAAAGTAAAATTTAACAAAAAATAAGGTAATTCTATGTTAACACGAGTATGAAATGGTTGCCATGCATGGCATATTTAAGAAACGACCAAACATATCATACATGGGGTGATTTTTCAAAGGTTCGTTTCAAAAAGTGTGAAGAAACTGAAGAGACTATATCAGTCTGTCTGCAGCAGTTCCATGTGTTTCATGTGAGCATTCTGCTAGTGNGTGTGAAGAAACTGAAGAGACTATATCAGTCTGTCTGCAGCAGTTCCATGTGTTTCATGTGAGCATTCTGCTAGTGCTCATAGGAACAATGAATGGAGCCTGAACTGGTTGGTGTACGGTCCCTCGGCACCTAGGTCAAGCGAAGTCTCGTTTGGAAAATGGGTCAGTAGGGCTAGGAGTCAAACACAGTAATTCCCGACTTCTCAAACAAAATACAATATCGTTGGAGTGCGTCTTTTTGGAGCCTTGATGTGGACAATTACCAACCTAGTGGGTCGTGTTTAATAGCACTGTGTTAACTGTTTCATCCTCAATGTCCAGTTTACTTTTCTTTGTAGGAGTCACATGGTCATCATCAGCATCTAAAGTTGACAATCGTTTGTTTTGAAGTTCGTCGACTTCATGCGAACATCTTGCAATTTTACATTCCACACATACCGACTCGATAATGCATCGTAGGTTTCTCATTCCGCCAATATCATTAACTGTCTCGCAATAATCGTATACGGGAACAGTACCCATCGATGTAGAAGGGAGTATTGGCAACATAACTTGCTGGCTTCCAGTAGACGAACCCTTGCAGATATTGATGTGTTCCTTCATTGTATCACCTTGCATAAACTGCATGTGGTCATTGTCGTACTGCTTCTTCGTGCGANGATATTGATGTGTTCCTTCATTGTATCACCTTGCATAAACTGCATGTGGTCATTGTCGTACTGCTTCTTCGTGCGAGTTCCCTCGTCGTCCGGAAACATTTTATGTAGAGTATTAACAGCTGGTGACGAAGTCATCACATACTGTTTCTCAGTGAGCGAAAAAAATACTACATTTATCAGTCTTGATGTGTTTATTTAAGTTATCTCGTCAAGTGAACTGTCTGGAACATTTATGGCAGCCAAGAAAAGAATGATATGGGTTCTTCAAACAGTCACTCTTCTCATGTCGCCGCGCATTCCTACTTTTACTGAAGGGCTTGGCACAGTAACAGCATCGTTTACCGTGTAAGTTTGGGGAAGTCGTTGAAGGTATGCATGTAGTCGTACATTAAATACTAGATTTCACATCGTCAGTGGCTTGCATCGTCCTCAAACATAGATGAATTCATAGACTTTACTCATGCCGACTGACTCTTGCAGACTGACTCTTGCATACTGACTCTTGTTGACTGACTCCTGCAAACTAACTCCTGCCGCCTGACTCCTGCAGAGTGACTCCTGCCNCTTGCATACTGACTCTTGTTGACTGACTCCTGCAAACTAACTCCTGCCGCCTGACTCCTGCAGAGTGACTCCTGCCGACTGACTCCTGCAGAGTGACTCCTGCCAAGATGTCACTGAATTGCTGGTTTAATAACAACCAACCTATGAGGCATGNACTGACTCCTGCAGAGTGACTCCTGCCAAGATGTCACTGAATTGCTGGTTTAATAACAACCAACCTATGAGGCATGAATATATTAATTTATATAAACAGATAATTCATCGTGTTCATATAATGTCGTGTCGGGTATCGGTTATTTGTCATACGGCGCATTGTAGATGNATAAACAGATAATTCATCGTGTTCATATAATGTCGTGTCGGGTATCGGTTATTTGTCATACGGCGCATTGTAGATGCTATTTTACAAGCTATTGCTGGACGAATTCTTGAGCTAATCGAACAGATGATGTATAAATCACCGCTCATTCGCGAGCATGCCCATGATATTCGATGTAGCACAATCCGATCGGGACTCGAACCGACGACACATTCGCCAACATCTTTGCTGCCCAGAAGCAAGTCACCCCTTTGGGATGCATTTCACAAAACTTTTCACGAACCATTCATCCATTGTACGTACTTACCCTCTCGAATTACTTCACGAAACACATTGTGAATTATACATCTGGTTAGAGGAACATTTCAGATACCCCTCTTTTAAGGAGCCCATCTTATTATCCCAGAAGGCCTTCTGCCATACAGGTTTAAAAAAACATTGGAGCACTCTGAGAAGACTTACATACTCATTCGCTCACCCCAAAAGAAAACACATATATACCTACGTAACAATATATTGTTTTAATGTGATTGTATGTGTATATACACATATATATATAGAAATATATAGACACAAATTTTTAAAATTTATTTTTTACATAATTATGTATATTCCTACATACAGGATAGTATCTGCACACCACACGCCCCACAATCAGCACCACATGCATCACAATCAGCAGCACACGCACCACAATCAGCACCAAATGCACCACAATAAGCACCACCACTCAATATAATTAGAAACATAGAATGTATATAACTTCTTATATAGTCGCTTCTGCTTATCTGAAAGACTTATTAATTCAGTGGAGTAAACAATCGATTGCGAGAGTCTGTTTTAGATAACATTTATGTGAGCGTGTGCAGGAGTGCCACGGTTTGATCTAAAGTATTATGTCTTACTCAGGTCGTTTAAAATTGATGAGTTCTATATGGTGAACGAATGAAATTAGGGGAATATTTTTGAGGAATGTTTCGCAAATAGTTGGATGGCCTGGTCAGTTGGCTTGGTAAGTTAGCATGACCCTTTGGTATTGTCAGCTGTGGTAGAAATGTTTTTCAAAAAGTTTGCTAAGATTTTGTGCGAATAGGTTAGCTACAACACTCTTATTAGATACTTTTTTCGAGATTGTCCATCATCGTTTGTATAGGTGGGTGGTATGGCAGGTTGGTCTTGTAGGTTGTTCTAACCAGTTTTGTAGGAACTGGTCTCGGCAAGAGCTAGTCTTGTGCTCAGTCAATCACGACAGGAACCAGTCTTGGGTGGAGTTAGTCTTAGGTGGAGTCAGTCTTAGGTGGAGTCAGTCGTTGGCTAGTATGGTTAGTCGGTATGGGCCCTTTTTGGGACCAGCTTAGTAATGGTCAATTGTATGGACTATGATTTTTCTCGGTTTTTCGAGTTCAATGTCATTGGGGTCAAGGTCGACAACAACCAACATGGTGGTTAAATCGACAGTTTCCCTGATGCCGAAATCGATAATTAATACACTAGCATCACGTTGGTGATGAGAAAGTAAACAAATGCCAAACGAAAAAATGAGTATGGCGGGTGGAGTGCATTTGACAGAATGAGCAAAAGTGTAGGAGAAGGGGAGAGGAATGTTAACACAATGAGAAACATTGGTGGCGGGTTGACCGAGTATGAGTAATGAACCAATAAAAACACTGTTGAGTGGTAAAGCGAACACAAGCAATCAACCAATGAGAAACATTGGTGGTGGAAGTGAAGGAAAACTAACTAATCAACCAATGAGAAACATTGGTGACGGTCAGTAGTCTACTGGATAAAGTGCTAAGGGAAGCTCCAGAAATGTAAGTTTTTTAAAGAAACTTTATTAAAAATTTTAAAATAAATTGTAAATAGCTTTTTTTTTAGTTTTTGTATTTTTTATAATTTATGAATGTAGTTTTTCATTTCTAATGCTTTTTTAATTTATGGGAAATTTTATAATTTTTGTTATTTTTAGAATTTTTTGGAAATTTTTAGATTTTTTGTTTTTAAGTTTACGGTCATAGGGTCAGGGTCATGGGTCAAGGTCACTTGGACCCAACAATGCAAACATGATGCCCGCCAGCCGACCGGGGTGACAGAGTATGAACAGCTCCGATGCTCTGGTCCCAGGTCCTGTTATGTCCGAACATTTCAAATTTTTTATTTCTTAGTTTATATTTTTTGTATTGCTAATATATTTTTAATTTTAAAATTTTTTTTTTAGAATTTTGTGATTTTTTGGGTTCAAGGTCATTCAAGGTAATGGTTATCGGGTCAAATGCAATGTCACATGTCAAAGGTCAAAATCACCCAGTTCCATAAATATGGGGGGTGACGACACAACATGGCGGCTGGCAAGCTCCGGTTACGGGCGCCAGTTTTGTCCTATTTAAAATACATTAGACTTCCGCAAATAATTTTACGTATGGGGCACTTCATCCCCGATGTCGTGCAGGCACTTGAATTTTCATGGGCTAATGTATCAAGAGTATCCCATGAGTTCATGGATTTGGACAAAACTGCCTCCAGGGACAACTACCGTGATGTACAGTGTATCGATGACAGGGGCGCCATCGACTAGCTCGATTGGTAACAGCGAATATAGACACCATAATGCAGCAGATCACTCGCCAATGCAGAGCTGGACTACGACCTGTAAGCAGTCATTCCATCCAAAACCATCTCCTCTCTATGGGGTACAGAACCTTCTACTATTATTTTAAGATAAATGTTTCTATTGAGANGTAGTCATTCCATCCAAAACCATCTCCTCTCTATGGGGTACAGAACCTTCTACTATTATTTTAAGATAAATGTTTCTATTGAGATGAACAATTTGGTTGTCTTGGAATAAATTATGAATTGGTGTGAGACATTTCACGGGTATTGTAAAACGAAATGCTGTTTTAACTTGCTGGGTACATAAATATTTGTTTCCAAATGAACTTTGCCACGTTACAACTACAACCACCCCTCCCCCTAAGACGAGTGCTTGAATCCGCTCCTGGAGCAGCATGTCTTCTTTTTTCAGACAAACTGGAAAACAGACTCGATTGTGGCATTTCTTCAGATGTTCCAGGAAAAGTTTAGAGGTAGACATGCACCGATTAAGTTCACCATTTGGGCCCTGACGGAAAAACCAAGGGGACGTTTTTCGAAGAGAATGAAAGGGGTCGTCCAAATATGTCACAGGAAACAGTAAAGGAGGTAATACTCCTACTATTGGCGTCTCCAAAGAAGTCACCGCGGTGAAATTCTCAGGAATCCGGATTGCCNTAAAGGAGGTAATACTCCTACTATTGGCGTCTCCAAAGAAGTCACCGCGGTGAAATTCTCAGGAATCCGGATTGCCAAAGAGCACTAACAAGCTCTGTGCGTACCGTATCTCCGTCGTCCACGAACTGAAGGAGTACGACAAAGTGTAACGTGTGGCATACTATAGCTTGTTACATACTCTCGTCTACACCAATCTGTGTACTCTGGATTGTTGATCATTTTACCGATGAACCTTGGTTTCACATTTCATGTAAATTCTCAAAACACTAGTCTTTGGGCCAGTGAAAATCCTCACGTGGTGCATCAAGAACCCCTCCATTCTGAAAAGCGTGGTGTTTGGTATGCAATTTCCCGCTAGCGCGTAATTGATCCAATTTTGTATGAAATAGCCATCACAACTTCTGTATACATGGACATTAGTAGCTATAAATAGGGGCTTCCAGGACACCTGGCGCCCTGGCGCCGGACGGGGGACAAGCTGTAACTCCTGCGAGACATCGATGACGTCACCACGGCTCGCGCGCTACGCAAGGCGCACGTATCTACACAAAGCTCTCAAAAATGTGATCGTCTCTGATTTGGCCACGCAAGGCTCTNGCGCTACGCAAGGCGCACGTATCTACACAAAGCTCTCAAAAATGTGATCGTCTCTGATTTGGCCACGCAAGGCTCTTACATTTTTTTTTGGAAAATATTTTTTATTTTTTATTTTTTGTATTTTTTTTTATGATTAGCTACGCGAGGCTCTCTTGGACATAATTCCCGAACCGTTTAAGATGTAGTCGTCAAATTAATATCATAGGCATCGACACAGACAAGTAAAATTAACAAATGGTCATTTAAGCCCTATGCGAACTTATATGCATAGCTGATCGTAATTCCCTAACCGTTTAAGATGTAATCGACAAATTCATATCATAGACATCGATGCAGACAAGGAAAATTAACAAATGGTCATTTAAGCCCTATGCAAACTTATAAGCATAGTTGATCGTAATTGCCGAACCGTTTAAGATGCAGTCGTCAAATTCATATCATAGTCATCGGCACAGACAAGGAAAATGAACAAATGGTCATTTAAGCCCTATGCGAACTTATAAGCATAGTTGGCCATAATTCCCGAACCGTTTAAGATGTAGTCGTCAAATTCATAACATAGGCATCGACGTAGACAAGGAAAATTAACACATGGTCATTTAATCCCTATGCGAACTTATAAGCATAGTTGATCATAATTCCCGAACCATTTAAGGTACAATCAGCAAATACATAGCATGGGCCAGAGGGTGTTCTCCGAGTCTTCCCTGATATCCCGACTGGCCCCTACATCACACTCTTGCAGGGGATGTTCTCCGAGTCTTCCCAAATGCCTGCAATATCACCCGACTGACCCCTACATCATACTCTTGCGGGGCGGGGGGGTTCTCCAGGTCTTCCCAAATGCCTAACATGTCACCCGACTGGTCCCTACGTCATGGGTTATCTCAGAGTCTTACCAAATACGATTACCATTTAATTCATTCCTACTAGATCATATACTTCATGCTCTCGCATTTCAAGCATGAGGTTGTCTCACACATCACACGCTAGCATTCCAAGCCGGGAGGATTATCTTAGAGTCTTCCCCAGTTGCNAAGCATGAGGTTGTCTCACACATCACACGCTAGCATTCCAAGCCGGGAGGATTATCTTAGAGTCTTCCCCAGTTGCCGTGACGCGAGGCATAACATAAAGGACCTCGCCATGGCACTTGGTGTAACATAAAGAATGTTGCCGAACACTTCAACGATGCACGAACCCTAACATTAAGGATGATGCCAAACACAACGACGAAGCTCACATGGCATAAAATAAAGCACACTACCGTACACTTCAACGACGCGGATATTTTTATATAAAGAGTGGCGCCGAACACTTCAACGACTCACACACCCTAACATAAGGGATGATGCCNAAGCATGAGGTTGTCTCACACATCACACGCTAGCATTCCAAGCCGGGAGGATTATCTTAGAGTCTTCCCCAGTTGCAGTGACGCGAGGCATAACATAAAGGACCTCGCCATGGCACTTGGTGTAACATAAAGAATGTTGCCGAACACTTCAACGATGCACGAACCCTAACATTAAGGATGATGCCAAACACAACGACGAAGCTCACGTGGCATAAAATAAAGCACACTACCGTACACTTCAACAACGCGGATATTTTTATATAAAGAGTGGCGCCGAACACTTCAACGACTCACACACCCTAACATAAGGGATGATGCCAAACACTACGAGGAAGTGTGTGCGGATTAACATAAAGGGTGCTACCGTACACTTCAATGCTGCATGCATTTTAATATAAAGGGTAACGCCGAACACTTCAACGACTCACACACCCTAACATAAAGGATGACATCGAACACTGCGACGAAGCGTGCGAGACATCACATAAAGGGCGCTACTGTACACTTCAAGGGTGCAGGCATTTTAATATAAAAGGTGGCGCCGAACACTTCAACGATGCACGCTCCCTAACATTAAGGGTGATGCCAAACACTGCGGTGAAGCATGCGAAGTATAACATAAAGGGCGCTACCATACACTTCAACGACACGGGCATTTTAATATAAAGGTGGCGCCGAACACTTCAACAACGTACGCACCATAACATAAAGGATGATGCCAAACACTTTGAGGAAGCGTGCGTGGCATAACATAGAGGATGCTACCGTACACTTCAACAACACATGCATTTTAATATAAAGGGTTATGCTGAACACTTCAACGACTCATGCGCCCTAATATAAAGGGTGACACCGAACACTGTGATGAAACGCGTGTGGCATAACATAAAGGGTGCTACCATAAAACGACACAAAAAAAACCATGCACCGAAAAGGTGCTGAAAGTAACTGTTGTCAACAGAATATCTTAGGAAGAACAGACTACCCTGATTATCTTTAACAAGTCAATATGTACATTTTCACAAAAATCCAACAGCAAGCACTGGAAACATAGCAGGCTACACCTTGGAAAATTATCAGAATCAAATACCAGAAAATACCAAGAGAGTACTCACACCATAAAAGCAAGTTACCTCTCATTTATGACCTTACAAAAATCCATAAACGAGGAATTCCCTTCCGACTTATCGTCAGCTCATTCAATTAACCGTGGGAAAACATGTCTACATTCCTGTAATAATTTGTTAAACTAATCACAAGTCTGACAATTTTGTGAAAAGTTCTAGTCATATGATCTGAACAGCCAAAACATCAGGAATAGCATAAACTAACAGACCACTGAGCTACGATGTTCGAAGCCTATTCACCAATGTCCCCATAGCAGATTCATTCACTATCACAAATGCTAACTTGGAAAATGACAGCATTTAGAAGGAAAGAACACTAGTACCTATTCGGTCTGTCANTTCACTATCACAAATGCTAACTTGGAAAATGACAGCATTTAGAAGGAAAGAACACTAGTACCTATTCGGTCTGTCATGGAGCTAATCATCTGTGTTCAAACGACTCAATTTTCAATTGAAAGACGAGTAATAAAATCAAATCAATGGTATGGCAATGCGCTCTACAATTTCCCCTTTTGTGCCCAAAATTTTCGTCGAGAATATCGAAAAATAACCATTCAATAAAACCAGTACTCCATTTAAAACCTGACTGCGTTATGTTAACAATTTCCTGGTCTGGAAACATGAATCAGATACACTGAACTTATTTTAAAATATACTCAATGCACTCCAGCCATCAATACAGAAGTGAAATGAAAAGAAAACAAACGTAAGCATTTGATTATCAGATGCCAATGCATTAAAGGAAAACAGCGAAATTACTGATAAGATATGCGTGAAACTAACTCTGAAAAGACAGTGACCACTCTGATTTTCACTTTACAACTTCAAAACTGACGGAGGTGAGGAAATATTTGGTGACGGAATATCACTAGCCGATGAAATACAACAAACAAACAAAAAACGAAGAATTTACTGTCAAATTCTAAGTGAAACGAACCATAGACAGATTACAAATCGAGAACTGTGTTCAACAAATCCCTTGCGAATGCGGATTTACGTTCATTGGAGAAAATGGCAGACACCATTAATTCATTCTCCCATTACTCCTGTTCCATAACTGAATGAGGTGGCCTAGTGGTAAACATCCGGATTTTCATTCGAGGGGACATACACTGAAGAGCCAAAACAACTGGTACATCTGCCTAATATCNGTGGTAAACATCCGGATTTTCATTCGAGGGGACATACACTGAAGAGCCAAAACAACTGGTACATCTGAATGTCTGAAGGTATGCAGGAGGCAATTCACACCATGAATCCTGCAGGGCAGTCCACAAATCCATAGGCGTGCGAGGCGGTGGAGATCTCTTCTGAAAAGCACGTTGCAAGGCATCCCAGATATGATCAATAATGTTCATGTCTGGCGATTTAGGTGGCCAATGGAAGTGTCTAAAGTCAAAAGAGTGTTCCTGGAGCCACTCGGTAGCAACTCTTGACGTGTGGTGTGTCGCATTGTCATGCTGAAATTGTCCACGTCTGTCAGAATGCACAATGGATATGAATGGGTGCAGGTGATCGGACAGGATGCTTACATATCTGTCACCTGTCAGAGTCGAATCTAGATGTATCAGGGGTCCCATTTCACGCCAACTGCACACGCCCCATACCATGACAGAGCCTCCACCAGCTTGAACAGTCCCCTGTTGACATGTAGGGTCCATGGATTCATGAGGATGTCTCCATACCCGTACACGTCCATCCGCCCGATACAATTGGAAACGAGACTCGTCAGACCAGGCAACGTGTTTCCAGTCATCAACAGTCCAATGGCGGTGTTGGCGGGCCCAGGCGAGGCGTAAAGCTTTGTGTCGTGCAGTCAACAACGGTACACGAGAGGGCCTTCGGCTCCGAAAGCCCATATCAATGATGGTCCGTTGAATAGTTCGCACGCTGGCACTTGTTGATGCCCCAGCATTGAAATCTGCGCCAATTTGAGAAAGGGTTGAATTTCTGTCACGTTTAATGATTCTCGTCAGTTGTTGTTTGTCCTGTTCTTTCAGGATCTTTTTCCGGCCGCAGCGATGTCCAATATTTGATGTTTTACCGAATTCCAGATATTCATGGTACACTCGTGAAATGGTCGTACGTGAAATGCCAAATTTTATTTCTACCTCGGAGATGCTATGTCCCATCTCTCGTGCGCCGACTATAACACTATGTTCAAACTCACTTAAATCTTGATAACCTGCCATTGTAGCAAGAGTAACCAATATAGCAACTTTGGCAGACGCTTGTTGTCTTATATAGGCGCTGCCGACCGCATCGCGTTACTCTGATTGGTTCCATACCTGTGTTATTTGCATACGCACGCCTATACGTGTTTTTTTGGCTCTCCGGTGTATGTTCGAATCCTGATCCAGCCATCCTGATTCTCGCTTTCCATGCTTTCCAGAAACCACTTAATGCGAATGTTGGGATTTTTCCTTACTACACGCCGTAGCCGATTCCTTACCCGCTCCTGCTTTTCTGAGCAACTTGCACCGTCTTTAATTATCTCACTGTCCTATTGTTTTCGTCATAGAAAACCTATTTTGTTCACCTATTTTTTTCTTCGTTGTGTCATTTAGTTTTTGCGCATACACATGTATTCGCCAGTGTGTCGTCTTCATTTCACCGTCCAACTTATTGGATATATTTCTGTATTTACTGTCCTCGTCACCCCTTCGTTTGCTTACTCGTTCTAATTTCGTATCTTTCAATTTGCAAATACTGACTTGTCACAACTGGTGAAGTTATATTATATTAATTTTACACATCTACTGCAAAGCTATTCTTGGCTCGTTTTTGTCCGTACTTCTTGTGTTTTTATGCCGTGTTTTATATATTCTATGATGACAGCATAACTCAGCAATGACGCGCAACCATAATAATAAATATATTTTTTATCTTACTACTTGCAAGAGTCATGCAAAAAACAATAGTAAGTGATAGTTACGGTCTACGAAGAAAGCTTATGTAGTACAGAGAACAAATTATGCAAATTAGTTCAGATTTTTATTTAATTAAAAACAAACCGCCATCTGCCACGAATATGGCTGCACCAGACAATTATGATCTTATAAACACAACAATAAAATGCAGGTCTATAACATATTAACAGGTAAACCGACCGGCAAGAAGAAATATGTCACGTCCACAAATTACTGTATGCCTGGTGTAGTGGTATCCTGTTCCTAATTGTTGCCGTGACATTTGTTCGGAAGATAAGAACGTAACGCTAGAAAGTTAGGGAGACACTTAGCGAATTGCATTTCATGTTAGTAAAATTATCGTTCTGCTATAGACATTTCTTGCATTTTTCTAATGACGTTTTATGTTATGGTGACCTCCGTGGGTAAACGAGGTTTTTGACCCCAATTCCGAGCAAGCAATAAATATGTGTATTTGACATCCAAAGTTAGTTTCGTACAGTATGTAAGCCGTTATGCGGTCAGCCTCCAGGCACCAGTTTAAAAAATTTTATCAGTTGAAGACACTGTAGGTGTGGAAACAAAAATCGTTATGACTTTTTCCTTTGTATTCGGCAGAAGAAAATTAGTGTGTCCGTCAGAATTACGAAAAATACAACTTAAAAAATATGTAACAATCAGCATACGTCTGTCAATGATGAACTATATCAACAAAGTAACTTATGCCCTATGAAACAAATAACAGATGAACTGTTCTCTTATGGTTTTCTTCCTAAAAATCTTATATTAAAAGACATGTATTGTTCCGGATAGTACTGACTCAAATCCACGTACTATCCCCAGGCTAATGTGGGGTGTCACGTGCCATGGCGGAATTATTTTCGTAGCCCTTGTCACAATATTTCTTTAAGATAATTATAATGAACTTCTGTGCACAGTTATGTTAGTTTAACAAGTTATTACAAATTTTACCACGATATGTTTGTTAGCCGTAACTGCTCATCGTAAGGTGAAAAAATCATTTTCAAAAAGTAAATTTTATGATATGCCAATTATTTTGTAATCACGTGTAAGCAGGTAGTATTTTATAGTTAAACTGCTTGGCATAGTCTATTCGCAGTTTCTTCACACTTATTGAATAAAAACTTTGAATAATCATTCAATATATAACGCGCTTGGTTGTTTACTAAGTATATAGTGTATCACAGGCGTTTTATATTTATATTTACGTTAAAGTATCTTAATTTTCGTTTAATTGAACTTCTATTTATAATTTGTCTATAAAATATAATATTTGGCTTACAATCAATGTTAATAAAACTGAGAGAAAGATGGTGCTGGTAATGCCCAGTAAGAAATAGTTCCTATGCGTTGTCCCTTTACAGCAATTTTCTAGACTCGGTTAATATTTGTTTGCATGAGGCGGAGGAATATCCTTGAAGTAGAATTTTGGCAGGGCTTCAGAAAAGTTGGAAGTAACCGTGAATGTATCTACTAAAGTAAAAATAGTTAAAACAATTCACGCATATTTACGTTTTCTTTTTTAAATCCCAGAGTTGCGTAAGTATGAAAGGATGTTGCGTTAGGTGGAGCAGGCTGCCTTACTAGCGAAATGAAGACGGAGGAGGAAACAGGAGTGCCCCGAGAAAACCCTGACACCACGGGAGTGTCCGCTATAGTCCTTACGTGAGAACCTCCTGTCCAA
This sequence comes from Clitarchus hookeri, assembly GCA_002778355.1. Lineage (NCBI taxonomy): Eukaryota > Metazoa > Arthropoda > Insecta > Phasmatodea > Phasmatidae > Clitarchus > Clitarchus hookeri. The sequence continues at coordinate 3,773 of NQII01003888.1, read as the reverse complement.
AAAAGTTCCCACCAACTAGGGTCTGGGATTGAACCGGAGTTCTCAGATGTGAGAAGCTAGTGACTAACTGACTGAGACAAAAGTGTGCCCACTTAAGGCTCCTGCCTACCTGGTACTTAAACTGCATTGCAAAAACTATTAAACGTACGCCCAATGTGCTGATCTACGGAAAGAACACACACTTCAAACGAGGGTTGTTAAGTGCTTTCAAAATATCACGCACGTTAGAAACGCCATTTCAGAGGACTCCAAAGCAGATTTTTTAAAGCGCTATAGCTCAAAATATACGAATCAAATACGTACGAAAATTTTCAAGGTCCCTGCACTGAATCTTTCTACAGACCTCCCACCAATAAAACATAAGGTCACCAATGAAAGTCCCATAGATACGCGCAGTGCGATTAGAACGCTGCAGGGGCCACGGTAATGTAGTGGTTAGACTACTTGCTTCCCACCTAGGCGAACCGGGTTCTATTCCCGGCGGGGTCGTTCCCAGATTTTTGCATGTGGGGATCGTATAAGACGATGCCGCTGGTTGGGCTCTCAAGACCTCGGTGTTAGGAGTCACCCCCTCACTCACTAGAACGCTGCACACTAGTTCAGAGCATTGCGCTTAGCGGCGATGGCGCATTTGATGTGCGTGGTAGTATCGTCCTTATCGCTCCTGCTATTCTCGGCTTCAAACGCGGAAAAAGTTCCAGGTAGGCAGGAGTCTTAACAAGCAAATATTAAAATTAAAATTATAACGTGTCGAAACATAACGTGCCCAAAAGCCGGGTTCGAGACTAACGTAATATTAACTTTTGTTCTTGCGTGCATCAACTGATACAGGATTTTGTAAATGGCACTTTGTTTTTTTCATATACATCAAGTTGCCACTCACTGACTGTCAGAATCTGGCCAACTTATATGATATGAAGTATAAGGGTGTATAACAGTCAGAAGGACATCTATGATGTACCGCTGATCTGTTATTGGGCCCTCAATACGAGCTAAAGGTATTCGACGTCCAAGCATGATTCCTGCCCAGACCAGGATTCCTCCACCTCGGTATGCATGGACTTCTTGCACAGCACGACGCCTTGCCCGCACACCTTGTCTTCTTCACAGCTTCAACCTTCTGGAATCTGGCATCAAACAAATCCTCGTCTCATCAGTGAACAGATCACGGGACCATTCTTCAGCTGTCCACTCTTGATGATCCCGTGCCCATTGTCAGCGGTTCTACCGATGTTGTCTGTTGCGATAAAGGCGTATCATGGGTCTCCTAGAACATAGGCCTACCTCTCGAAGACGATTGTGCACGGTTTGGTAAGACAGTTGTACACCCGAGGCTGCTCGAAGACAATCTCGTATCTCCCTTGCTGTTGAGAAATTGTTACGGGATGCATCAATTCTCACATAGCTGTCCTGAGCAGGTGTTATGACCCTCGGGGGACCAGATCGTAGTCAATCATTAACAGTACCAGTCTCTTTGTATCGCCTCCAGATCATCAACACACCGCTTTGTGACACGCCCACAGTTACAGCAGTCGTGCGTTTTACAACACCACTTTGTACAACAGAAATGATCCTAGCACGTTGGAACTTTGTTATTGTGTCCCGTGACATGATTCGATGACTTCTGCAGTCAAGCTCTCACTACCAGCCTCCACATAGCGGAATGAAAACAAGCTGGCATTCGTCTGCCACAGAGACAGTGCACCAAAAGTGAAATACAGTCAAGTGGGACACATACATTCCGGCAAAAACTCTAGAAAATTGCGTCAACATTATTCTAGAAATGCATTCTGTGCAATAACGTTGGAAAATTCATTACTTTTCGTTTGATGCAAAATCTTTTTTTGAACAGTATCTCTATCAGACTGCATATAAGATGGGAGATAATTTCACTAATGAATGCTTTATTTTGGCAGTTCTAAAAGTATAGGCTGTTTACGATAAACTGAACACTTTATAATTATCTGCTCAAGATACACTTGTAAGACATGGTGAGTCTTCTTCCACCTAATGTAAAATTAACATTTCCATGGGCCTCATCATTTTATTCATGCGTAGGTCGAGTGAAACTGTGAAATAATTAGAAAAATAAATATTTTACAAATTTACTTATGATTTATATTTTATGCATTAAAAACGGGAAACAAAATAAATAATTCCCGTATTCACATATGTTTACCTGACGCTTCTAACTCAACGTTAAGCTATGAAACTATTTTCCCTTCGTCGTTATCAACCTCACTAGCCGCATGCCACTAAGTGTTCCCGTTAAAATATATGCACTTGGAGGCAATGATATTTTTCAGATGATGATTTCAAAAGTGCACTCTATCGTGAACAGCCATTTTTTTTAGTCCTGTGTACAGTTGTTTCCATGGGAAAACTTTTTGTATTGACATACTGGGCGCACTGACAGTTAACTGAATGTGGTTTTGTAAACATTATCCGTGGCACATGGAGACAGTGATATTGCCATGGAAACAGATGTATAAGACTACCTTCAGAACTGTAAAAATTCTGTTCTCGTTCGTGGAACAGACTATATGAAAATGCTAAGACAATAAAGACTGCCGAGGTTGCCTACCCTAATGGTAGCAAGGGGTTGCAGGTTGGAGAGATTTGCGCGGCTCTTAACAGCAAGGACTTCAGAGCCGATGCGGATGAAGTGAGGTGAGTGTGGTGCAGCGCCGGAATGTAAGGACGGGGGAAACAAGAGATCCCCGAGAAAACCCGCCAACCAGCGGCATCGTCCGACACGATTCCCACATGCGAGAATCCGGGAGCGACCCCACTGGGAATCGAACCCGGTTTGCCTAGGCAAGAAACGAGCAGTCTAACCACTAAACCACCCTGGCCCCTGCAGGCTGGAGGATGACCTTGACTTCACCTGGAGAAGGAATTCGACCGACCATGACAAAGAAAACTTATGTTCCAGCTGGAGTACGGGTCCCTTGCAACTCTCAACCGTACCCGTCAATTTTCGTCTTCTAAAACCACTGACTATGCATGTATAACACTACATTTCTTTGTTTTCATATATAATGCCTATCGTTGACCTTGTGGGTTAACCTAAACAATGACCGGGATTAACTCGTAGTTGAAATTTAGGGAAGGGCGAAGCCACAAACCGATGGCTTGGCACTTCAAAAGCTGTTTTAGACTGTTTCAAGACAAATTTCTCCATAGTTATAAATATAATGTTGTTAGAAGGTATACTGTAGGCCTTAGGCTTGATAAGCACTTATCGTTTGCTCCCCATCTAACTCCACTAATTAGTCACTTAAATACGTTACATACCAATCCACATACTCCACAGAAATTTCAGCAACCACCGTATTTATAGGCACTTGCGGCACTTGCGGCACTTGCGTGAAACTGTATCTGTGTTGAAAATTTACTGGAGGCCTCCCAAGGTATTAGTACCGCATAACTAACAATAGATCAGGTGAGTGCAGGTAAAGAACAGAAAGGCATTATAATTGCAGTCATGTTTCCACTGAACTCTTTCGAGAATGCACTAGTACAAATTATTTCCAAGCTTAACCATGCTAGATAACCAATTAGTCGGGTATTGGGATAGCACACATACGCCAAAAGTTTCCACCCTTAAAAAAAGTGGTATTTGGGTCACTCAAGATTGTTACTGTAATATCTACCCAATGTCCATTTTTTTTTGTGATTTAGCTGCAGTTGAGGCCCCAAGGAATACTGTAATCTTACCATCACTACGTAATCCTACCAACGTCACCTAAAAATTATTTGCAAATCAGCGA
>NQII01003887.1:35033-227240 GCA_002778355.1 Clitarchus hookeri | reverse complement strand
GCCCATGAGATCTGTGGAGCGCAGAGGTTTCACGCGATATCACCAAATAATCATGTGTATTTCGCCTAAACTCGGAAAATACGTACTACGGAAGAAATAGCTGACGAGCTGAATATTGGTGCCGATAACACCCCCCTTCCCCCCTTAGCAAACAACAGGACAATGTGGAAACGCCCCGGAGAAGTAGCTGACGAGAGTACGCTAGGGGCAAGGGGCTACCTTCCCCTGCCCCCCCAAACCTTCAGAAACCAGGACACGTGTTTTGAAAGGCATTGTTCTGCGTCCTACCCTCTCACCCCCTCCACGCCACAAGGCGACACGTGCCGACAATTAATAGTGGAGGCTGGCGAGCATAAAAACCCCTTTTCGAGAGTAGTGGCGGCTCAGTTCATTAGTACTGTGCAGAGAGGTTAGATCAGTAGACCATCGAGCAGCCAGTTGAAGATCGCCGCGCAGAGAGAGGTCAGCCAGGGGCAAATCGGACCCTCGACCCCGTCAGTAGAACATCACCACAGTGTGACTGCAGCAACAGCGGGCCTTTGCCAAAGGCCGCCCATCACCAGAGCTCACCCTCCACAACTGACATCATTCCAGCAAGAGTTAAGTATACAATCACCGTAAAGAGAAGCCCCCCTCCATCACGAAGTCGTTAGCAGTCAACCCGAGTAACCAAATTATTACAGTACCACACCTCTCAAGTGTTGATGTTGTTTATTTGTGAATATATCCGAGACAATATATTCGTCCTTCAAAATAAAACAGTAAAAGACTAAATTATTGCAAACCCCTTAACCTTCAATCACATTATAGTCGGTGCCTGGGGGCATTAACAACGACACTATAAGCCACACTGTCTTCCACAGTGGCGGTATAGCATCACATTATTATGTAATTATTTTGGATGAAAATTTTAATGATACGTTTTTGATCTTATTGTGGTAATGTTAGAACTAACATATTTAATTTTTTGCATTCTTGTGATAATTCCATTCTGTAAGAGTTTTTAGTCTGCTGTTGGAGATCTTATCTGTGCGACCAGGAGGTTCATTTTGGTAAGCAACATGGTCTTGCTCTGGAGATGGCCGATCTTCAATTGAATAAATATCTTTTTGGCATACTGCTTTATCATGAACGATGTTGGTAGCATTGCGTGGATGCATTTATCAAGTCAGCTCATACACTGCGACACTTACAGTTAATTAATCTCACACAAGTGGAATAAACTGAAGTTGTTTGTTCGACACACATAGATTGCACTACTTGTACCAAGCCATTACTCACTTTCAGGGAACAAAAACATAATATGTAAGTTTATTAAAGCTGTTTTCAAAAAACAAAGTGTGTAAATTGTTAAAACTAAATATTTAGCATAATTAGAAATGGTTTTCTTTAAACATATTANACTAAATATTTAGCATAATTAGAAATGGTTTTCTTTAAACATATTAGTATATTTTTAATTTAATTTTTCATTGCTTGTTTTAAGATGCTAGTGATTCTGTCTTGTGTAATTAACCACATAAATCATTTTATTTCCACACACTCTTTGTGAAAACCATTCCAGGCTTTCAGATCTTATTTGGATATAGGGCGAGTGCACATTGCTCTTTATCACAATAATGAAATTTGGTGCCTCGAGTGAGAGATATCCCGTTTTTCACATATACCCCAATTCATCTTGGGCTCTTCCTCCTTTCACAACCATATTACATATAGTCGAAAATGGACCACCCTATAAACAAGGATTGTGTTCGTGATAGCACATCTGCTTAGCAAAAAATATGCTACTGTGGAGAAAATTGTGAAAGCCTGTTGGAAAAATGTGAAATGAAGATGGACTAGGGTATTTTGCATTTTTGAAAATAATAATGTCATGTTTTATTTATTCTGGAGTAAATCCAGGCGCCGATCTCCCAGAACCTGAAAACTTTTCCTGAATGAAAACCAATTTACTCAACTGAATTAAAAATTTAAATCTTCATTATGTTGAAATAAAACATATAAAAATTTTAGGGGATGCGATTTGTGGTAATTGAAACTAGGTAGTTGAGAGTATAGATTGGACTGAAAAGGGCTTATTAACGTCCCCTGGTATAACGCCAAAAGGCTTATCAGGTAACGGCTTACAAACTAACATATCTCCTAACTTAAACTAGCATCTATTCCTTGCCTGGTACTCGAACCCAGAGCTCCCCACACCCCCAACCGGCGGCGCACTAACTGACTGTGCAACGGGAGGTCGGCGTTGAGAGTATAGTGATGTAGGTTTTTTACCTATGTGACAATTAGGTGGTTAAAATTTTCATCCCAACGAAATATGATAAATTTATCTTATTTTTCCTTAACTTGATAATCGACGATACAAAATAGAATTCTATTACTAATTGTCATAATTTTTCTTGTTGAAGTTTAAATTTACCAATTTGTCTTATTGCTGGAAGAACTTAATGAGTAACCCGTATTTTAAATTCTTTAGCTTCTTTTTTCTTAAATGATAAAATTAATTATTATAATCCAGGTTCTTTAATAAATATAGCAGATTTTAAATTTCCTTTAAAGGGGCTATCAATAGCCCTTTAATATTTTCTAAAATTATTTTATCGTTATATATTTAATAAATATCGGTTGTATTGCTTTCGGCATCCAAGTTTTGGCTTCTAAATAGACCTGGTTCATTCATAATTATAGAGTTAGGATGAACATATTTAGATAGCACTAGTTCAGTGCTATTGAAATGCGCATAACAGAATTATATTATATTAAGATTATAATTGTTATTGTTTTAATTTTTATTTATTTAATTATTATTGTACCACTTTTATGCCACTTTATCACACTTGTATTTCTAGTGTGCCACTATGGGAAAATAGTTGCACTAGTAATGTTGTGCCACTTCGTTCCGCCTTTGTTTTTTTATTGTGACACTATGAAAAAACTATTCTGCCACTATAGGAGGAAATATTAATTTATTTGACCTAATTCTGACAAAAAAAATTTGGCCAAATTGAACAAGATTTTGATGAAATGTTGATTAATTTTGCTGAATTTGGATAATAATTGACTTTTTTTAAACACAACTAATGAATTGCCCTAGAATCTGTATATATCCTTACTACTCATACGAACATTGTTTTCTAGTTAATGAGCTGTTGAATGGGGCAGAAAACTGTAGGTATTTCAAATTGTTATATTACGATGAACTGTAAAATACTTGTACAAAATTCTTCAAACACACCACTGACATTCTAATTTCCTCCAGTTTTTTTTTTGTGATGTGAATAGGTATTGTTCAATTTGAAAAAGAAAATGTAACTATTTCCAGAAGTTAACATTTAAATCTTATTAAAATCTGTGTCTGAGCTGCAATTATAAGCCCTTGTCTAAACTTGACTTCTGTGAAATTAGCATATCAATAGCACCTTTCATTTCCAAAATATTTGCGATGCAATTTTAGGTGATCCAGCCTGTATAAATAAAATATATATAATATACACATGTCACAAATCTTGAGTCATCATCGGGATATGAAACAATTAACAAAACCACTCAAAAACTAAAAAAAATTGTTATGTTACAGTTAAGATACAAAAATAAATAGCACATACCTAGTCTCTTCTATCCAGATCTCCGGGCTGTAACTCTCGCACCGTCCGTCTGTTTTGGAATGACATTGTGATGTCACCACGAGCTAAGCCCACAAACAAACACGAAAAAGCAAACAGGGGAAAAGGTAAGATACTATAGATTTACTTAACTTGGGTAATTCAGGTGCATATGAAGAAGACTTATAAAAAATACCCTCACAGACTGGTGACGACGGAAGCAGCACGCAGTGGGCACACACTCGAGCTGGCTCAGGAAAGCAGACGAGTCAATGATAGAACCCAGGACTCCGGTGCAGATGCCATGCTGAACACTCACTCCCGGTTTAGACGTTCATCTTAACCTCCCACATGTAGATATGTAGCAAGTTCGTGTGACGAATGTGCTTATCTACAGACTAAGTCGGAGCATTTGGCAATGTGCCAACAAAACTGTGATCTCACTTCTGCAGTGCATAGCTACTTTCACAAATGTTCAGAATTACACACTGCCCATGTAGCAAGACACATTCGGCCGTCTGTGGTTTTGCTGATGGCATTGCTGGAGAACTGCTGGCCCAGAAATCTTATGGGTCTACACAAGTGACCCTGTTATGTTTAACTGCTGGCCACAGGACATTTGGCATAACATTTATGGCAAACTAATGGAATGTTGATGGAAATGAAACTCATGGTTGAGACTAGGTAAACTACTAATGGTCCATAAATGGCTCGCCATCTATATTCCACCACTGACCACACATAACCTATACATATTGCAGATTAAAGGATGGGTAGCCATATATAGGCCATTTGATGGCTGATATGTGATACATCAATGGAGCCTTGTTAGTGCATATTGTGTAAATATTTAGCGTTGAAAATGTATATGGCAAAATACCATGAATAGAGTATTTGCTACGTCTTCGTGTCTGATATCAAGAACTTGATTTTGTAATATTTTACAGTAATACTTCACATGTAGGACTGCATATAATTAAAATGAGAAGTTAAAAAAAAAAACTTTAAAATTGCCTTCATAAAATGAACCTAGAAGGGTTTTGATTGTTTCACTTCACGGAAATATTAATTATGTCGACGATATTTTACAACAGTCAAATAATCTATGGCATGTTGATGAAGCATTAGTGTAAATGAAACTGATGAGTGAGAGTACATGAAATATTAATCGTCTATAAATGGCTTACCAACTGTATTTCAGCAATGGCCGCACATAACCTGTTTATATTGCTTATGAAAGCACGGGTAGCCATCTGTAGGCCATTTGATGGCAGTGAAGTGGTACATCTATGGGTTATTGATGTTGTAAGCATATGGGATATGCTTGGGCCATTTGTGTTCACCACACCTGAGCCAGTTATGGACTGATTATGGCTAGTTGAGTGGTGGCACTTCATAAACATCAATGGTGTTGGGTGTATAAAAGCGGTTGGCCAAATTTTGCCGGGTTGACAGCAGACTATAAACCAGAAATGGACTATATGTGTTTTGCTCCATGGGTGGTCAGTCTTTTATATGGTGCTAAAACCACATTACATAAAGGAACACAAAATTCTTACAAAATGTAGTACAATTCTGTTATGTTTATTCTGAACTAACAACTTAAATAGTCACAGATCAGGAATTCAATTTTTTTTTTGTTACTGCCAGGAGGGCGAACTAGTTTGTATGGTCTGCTAGCCGGGACAATACGGCCATTATTCAATTTCGAATCAGCTAGTCTTCATACAATCCATTTGGTCAACATACCAATTTCAAGGCACCTTTTAAAGCTCCTTTATTTTGATACACACCCCTCCCCCCATCTTGCAAACTGCTAAATGTAAGGATGGCAGATAAAAATAAAAGTGAGGAGATTTGGGCGGCTCTTAACAGCGAGGTCTTCAGAGCCGACGAGGGTGAAGTGAGGTGAATATGGAGATAGCCGGAAAGAAGGGCGCAGGAAATGGGAGATCCCGAGAAAACCAGCTGACCAGAGGCATCGTTCGTCACGATTCCCACTTGCGAAAATTCGGAGTGAACCAGCCGGGGATTGAACGCGGTCCGCCTTGGTGGGGGACGAGCAGTCTAACCGCTCAGCCACAGTGGCCACACTCGCCAATTGAAAAACCTCACTTCTCGCCAGGTCACACAAGTTTTAAAGCTCCATCAGCATCAAGTTACCACAGTGCAGTTGTGATTAATGCAGGCCAGCACATCTTAGAGAACACATTTTAGTATCTAAACTGTTTCTTCAGCTCGCTCTTCCGGCTTCTGTTCCTTCGGGAACACCGAACCGATAATTGTATAATATTGTCACACATGAATGATGTTAAAGCGACCAAAATTAGNTGTTCCTTCGGGAACACCGAACCGATAATTGTATAATATTGTCACACATGAATGATGTTAAAGCGACCAAAATTAGTATCGCTTTAAAGATCCATATACTAAATACAGTTGTTATTGATGATATTCGTTAGACAGTCTGGACAGTGAAAGACTAGAAGTAGCATTAAGGTTATGTAGTTTGCTCGATTATTAGCTAGATCAAGTACACGTTCACCGGGTGTGAAACCATGATCCTTATTATAATTTCTTTTTCTCTTACGCTGATCTGTAGCTCGGGAAATACGTTCTCTCACATGCTGCCTTATCNTGTTCCTTCGGGAACACCGAACCGATAATTGTATAATATTGTCACACATGAATGATGTTAAAGCGACCAAAATTAGAATCGCTTTAAAGATCCATATACTAAATACAGTTGTTATTGATGATATTCGTTAGACAGTCTGGACCGTGAAAGACTAGCAGTAGCATTAAGGTTATGTAGTTTGCTCGATTATTAGCTAGATCAACTACACGTTCACCGGGTGTGAAACCATGTTCCTTATTATAATTTCTTTTTCTCTTACGCTGATCTGTAGCTCGGGAAATACGTTCTCTCACATGCTGCCTTATCNTTCCTTATTATAATTTCTTTTTCTCTTACGCTGATCTGTAGCTCGGGAAATACGTTCTCTCACATGCTGCCTTATCTCCTGAAGTAAATTCTCCTCATCTGCCTCTCCTCACAGTAAAAAACGTTTTGTAACTGCAACCGAAAAATTCTTGTATAATTATAAACTTTTGTAGATTCACAAAGTTATATAGGTATTGTAAATCTACAACGTTTGTTAATTTGCAAAAATTTCATTTGTGTGAATAACGAATACAGTTTGTGTTGTAACAAATATGTTACAAACAGCCATGTCACTCATCACTTCTGGGCATTCCACACATTCCGACAATAGCCTACCTGCCTCGAGGAGGGTTGCACTTTTAAACAGTATAACATTTTGGGAATATTAGTGCAGCATATTAAAGTGGCAATTTCTATTATGACTAATATAAAATAGTATTTACACCTTAATTTCGTAGTTGTTTGAAGTATTTTAAAAATCGTCGTTAAAAGAGTAGGAACAGCATATCCGGTTCTTAAATTTTAGTAAATGGATTACAGTAAAACCAATTAATGGGTGTAAGCTTAAATTATTTTATCTCGACTAACATAATTGCACAGAAAAAGCATAAAAGTATTGGAACACATATTGAAATGAAAAGTTGCCAGAATGATTTTGATTTTACTATTATATATATATATATATATATATATATATATATTTATATCATCATCACAAAAAAAAAATTTGTAAGCGGAGCTTAATTATTTTTGCACGAAAACAATTTTTGGTAAGATGTGTGCTAAAGGATGATAAGTCATCACTTCCGAGAATCCACTTATGGTGAGGACTACTTCTTTCCTTGGACGACATGGAAAATTCCATTTTAACTTGTTTGAAAACAATGTGTTCCCCAAAGTTACTGGTTTGCAACATTAATTTTGTGACAGTACAGGCCAGGATTTGTAAATTTATGTCATTTTTGCTGCGATANAGTTACTGGTTTGCAACATTAATTTTGTGACAGTACAGGCCAGGATTTGTAAATTTATGTCATTTTTGCTGCGATATTACAAATATGTACGTTTATTTTAAATCTTTTCAGAAATGTTCAGAACTACTTACTAATACAAATTTTGTATTCGATAATGTTTCTCTGGACAGCTCAATGTAAAAATTGTGTTGCAAAACAATAGTACATTCACATGATTTCGCATGGCTTCCTTGAAATAAAAGATGATAAGTGACAAAAATTAGCTACTTAATGCAAGGATAAAAAAGCAAAAATTCTCAGAAAAATTCAACAGCTGTCATTAGCATTCATTTTCTCTTAAATGTACAATTTTGGGTAATTTTTTTTTTTGTGGGCCCAACATACTCTTTGTAATAGTGTGTCAAACTAATTACAGTTCCGCTGCGAGCACAAAAAAAAATTGCTGCTCTCTTTTGAACGTAAAATACCGCATATTATCACGAGATTGAATTATTGGAAGGACGTATAATATATATAATAAAACGAGACGTGTGGGTGCATACACGGCGTAGTAGTTCGTGTTCTTGGCTCTAACGTAAGGAGTCCGGGTTAAATTCTCGCCACCGCAATGGGGATTTTGGAAGACATAGTTGGTTTGGGACTTGACTAAGTGGGCCGCATTAAATGCATTCCGTGCAGTCTTGCCTAACCTATAATTATTATATCATAAAAAATACTGAGTGTCATCAAGGAGACTTATTCTTTTGTAGAAGTCCAAAAAGTGGCTTGTTATTTTGCAGGAATATAATTCGAGAATTACAACACATATTGNCGGGTTAAATTCTCGCCACCGCAATGGGGATTTGGAAGACATAGTTGGTTTGGGACTTGACTAAGTGGGCCGCATTGAATGCATTCCGTGCAGTCTTGCCTAACCTATAATTATTATACCATAAAAAATACTGAGTGTCATCAAGGAGATTTATTCTTTTGTAGAAGTCCAAAAAGTGGCTTGTTATTTTGCAGGAATATAATTCGAGAATTACAACACATATTGTTGTAATTATACAGGATATCCGTCGGTAAGCTACAGAACTTTTTTGTACAAATACTTCATATGTCCCGAACAATTTTCAAGCCGTTTCTTGCAAAGATTACAAATATTTTTGTAGTGTTACCTATATTTTTTTTGGCATCAAGTATATGGTAAATATTGTGACATAACCCATCCATATAAATCATTTTCATCAAGGCAATTTAATGATTTGATTCTTTATTTTCATTATAATCATCAAAATATGTATTACTGGCTTAAAAATATTGTTTACGTCATTGTGATATACCACCATGTATACCCTTTTCAAAAATTAATATCATAATAATGTAATAAAAAGTGTTTGCTTTGTTGTCCCGTGCAACACCCCGGGGTTTGTTGGTTTAATTTTTTTTTCATCCTGTATTATTATTATTATATGAATATACATTAATCGATATATTGATATTAGATGAAATTTTTGTTATATCGTACATTTTTATTTGATATTCATATTTATCTATCAGCTTATTAATATTTCACCCAACCTTCTTATATTTGGTTACTCTCTGTGGATCTTAATCTGCTAAATATAATGCCGATTTAATTGACCAAAGGAAACATTATTCATAATTATTATTTATATACATATAATACATTCTTTGTTGTATTTTAAAAAAATTGGCTGCTCTATATATATGTCTAACCGTTTAATGGATTGTATTTATTAGTATGTAGTTGAAAACCAATAATATTAGTTAATGTTCAACCAGATCCTCTTTTTGAAACTCAGAAATTTGAGTTAAAAATTCAGTTTTTCCTTTATTGTAAGAATTTTTTAGCATCTCGTTCATTCAATATAATTGATGTAAATTATTGTAAATTATTTTAATATTAGCTTTGAGTCCTTTCTGCTCTTTAAAAGCATCATTGATTTATTTATACACCTTAGATTTTGATGAATACAAAAAAATATTAAACTCTATTTAATTGGCATTATTTTCCATGTTATATTTCTGTAGTCATTTCTTAAAAGCCTTATTACGATATACGTTATGTTAATACTTCTATTACTTCAGTTAACATATATATTATTAAAAAATTGAAATATATTATTTTACTATCTGGTTTATAGTCTTTACTAATACCGGCATTAGCAAAAGGTAAATAATTAAAACTTTGCATAATATTAATTTTCTTTATATCATTAATGAGAATGCTTTTCTTTAACCTCCGTATATTATTAATATTTCAAGATTTAGCTAGCATATACAATTCTTCTATTTTTACCTCATTAAGATAAGTTTTTTTTTAAATTTTATTTGCTTTTAATTCACTTATCGCCTGTATTGAAACTATCAAATCCCTTACCTAATTTATATATTGATTTATTGATTTAATAAAACATTCTTCTTTAATTTCTGAATGTTTTTAATATTGAAAGATTTAGCCATTTCTCTCAACTCCCTCACATTCTATTTGTTATTTTTATTTATAAACAAAATTTAATAATAAAATAAAATAATGCATTGTTTAAAGATTTCTATTTATTGTTGAGTATTATTATTTATAATATCGTCACAACATCTGTCTGATTCAATTAGGATGACATTTTCTTTATTTTGCTTTTTATTGTGATTTATAGCTCATATATTCATTAATACATTTTTACACATATAATAATGTATATCTCTTTAATATGGATGAGGTAAAAAAAAATTGATGGCTTTAATTTCTTGACAATTGTTACATGTTTTAGTTGTATATACTTCCTGCATTTAAATACGCAAGTTTGTTGGTTTATGTTATTAAAGATAAGATTTAGAAACAATTTTTTTACATTCATCACAAAATACTTGACCCTAATTTATTATCACGATTATTATTACAATATTCTTTATAACGTGGATTAAAACCTCTTTTACACTTTTTAATGTGTTTATCTTGTGTTTTTTTTAGGTGAGTAAAAACAATCGATATATTTTTCTTTACCACATTTTTTACACCGCTTAATCAGTTGTGATGACTCCATTTTAAGCTCATATTAAATTAAATTATTTATTGATTATATCAAATTTATATATAAAAATAGATTAATACAAAATTGATTCTCTGCAAAGACTAGTCAAATCGTTCATACCAATTTATTAAACTACAAGAACTAAAGACCGATAGAAACATAAAGCAACAGAGTTTCATAGTTGGCTAAATTTTTAGTGTGCCACTTTTCCCCCAGTTTTCCAAATTTAACGTTTTGCTTGCGGGGAATACAGTTTTGACCAAAATGGCCCAAATGAGTATGACTTTCGATGAAATGATTTATTTTGCTTTAATTTGTTAAAATTAATAATTTTTTAATTTCACCAGAAACTCTCTCTCCCTCTCTCTCTCTCTCTCTTTCTCTCCTTATATATATGTATATATATATATATATATATGNTGCTTTAATTTGTTAAAATTAATAATTTTTTAATTTCACCAGAAACTCTCTCTCCCTCTCTCTCTCTCTCTTTCTCTCCTTATATATATGTATATATATATATATATGCATGCCATCTGTTGGCCAACTCTTTGTACTGGCTTGGCATCCGATTCTAGACCATAAATGGACCATATGTGTTTTGTTAAATGGGGCGGCTTGTATTTACTTATGAAGTATATAAGGGAAACCCCCACCTTAATTTTACAGGTATATCGAGCAATCATATAGTTTCCTTTGCATTCATTTTTATACTTTCGCCTTATTTAGTCGCACCGTTGAAAATATTGAATTTGATAAATATTTTAACATTTAGTGAGTCGTTGTAAAGTTTGTCCCTCTCTTGGGAGTGACATGAAAGTAGATTTAAACTTATAAATTCATCTTCATTTGATGTAGAAACAAATAATATATATTGTTATACTTTTATTGAGTGGTAGTACACAAGCAGAAACTTGGAGGCATTAAATGCAATTACTTCTATTTGACCATTTGGACATTTCTAATGGCATGTTGTTTGTATGTTATGATTTCTATTTTTGAGCTTTCATACATTTTTTTAATGTTTTTAACTCTATATTTTAACATTTGTTAATTTTTGTTATTTTTTCTAGAGAATCACTGCACTCCTAGTAGTTCTCGTACCAACATAGACATTGATATTGATGACAATACTAGCAATGAGTTAAATAAATTTTTCATTATGTGACTTCATATCGGGTTATGTGTATCCATATGTGTTTTGGGCCAAAGGAAAAGAAATAAAATTCTTTCAAATGTCCTTATTTATAATAAAAAAGTTAACAGAGTTAATATGGATAATTTGCCGTACTTAAATGTATATCAAAATGTAACCTATCCATGTAACGTCCTCAAACTTACTAAAATACAATTTGGTGATGCTCAAATGAAACTAAGTTGTCAAGGAATCTAACCTTCATACACAAAATAATTCATTAAATCCTTCCTCACTGTAGCTGTACAGATCATGTTTCCTGGATTATTTCGGTTCACCCCTAACTTCTGAGTATCCTCTGTATCGTGTCCTAAATTTCTAATTTTAAATTTCTGTATTTTCTCTATTGACGCATTCCCTAGGCGAATAAAATCTCTGTGCCAATTTAAGCAATAAGATGTGCAAAAAAATAACACGCCATAACGATAAGTGCAACGATTTTACGATGCAAGTTATTTGATATGTGAAATATTCGAAAGCATGATGCCAGAATGCCAAAAACATTTTCAACAATACGTCTGGCCCGTGATACACGGTAAGTATTTAATTTTGGATTGAGGAAAATGAGATCTGCTTTTCTAAATTGTTTCAGCATATTTTCGCTTAATGGAAAGGCATCATCTACTACAAAAACACAAGGCGTGGTATAGGCTGTTCACAGTAAATGAGCAGNACGGCATCATCTACTACAAAAACACATGGCGTGGTATAGGCTGTTCACAGTAAATGAGCAGTTTTGAGGCCCTAGTTACTTTTTCCTTTCAGCCATTTTTTATACTTTAACAATCTTTTTAAATAAATTTTGCCATGCAAGTAACAAACACAGTGTGTATATTCCACTTCTCTTGGCAGTTAACGTCTAAGGCTAAAATGAAATATATTTATAGACTATTATTCCTAATAAGAGGGCTTTCAAGAGTGACCACTTTACCGCGAATAGCCTGCAGAAATGTTCAAGATTTTCTCTGCCTTGGGGATGCTTAACTCTGTGTTTTCAAGTTTTTAAAAAATGTCGCATTCTTTAGAACACCACTATCGTAAACCACTTGTCTTAAAACCGCAAATGATTAATTGATGATCTGTATAAATAATTGCCAGTAGAATCGTACTGTGTCGTCCTTTGTAATAGTAAAATTCTCCCCCACTTCCACTTACAACTGCATTTTCATCTGCACCATTACGCAAACAAAGTTGCCAATAGCAGCAACTGAACCAGGAAGTGTTTTACTAACAATAAACATGAAGAGACAGCAGTTGTATAGTTCTCACATTTTTAAGGGTCTCCATGACGTGAATTTTGGCACCTCTGTGACTAATAATGCAGAAATATGCTATATTGTAGCAATATAATATTTACGAATAATTTTTAATAATTTTATTCTACTAATAATGATTTTTTCTTACTATCAAATAATCCTTTTATAGGACTTTGAATTTTGCCTCACATAATAACAAAGATTATGTGGCTACATATGTGGCATGTGGCTATATTTCATTTGAAAATTTCAGATCTTCTTAACTTCTTCTAGATGCCACATAACTAGTGTCGCTGAGATTTCCTCGTGCAGCGAGATGGTTTCTCACATGAAAGTATATTTTTTTTAAATAAATGTTTTGAACAATGCTAACATACTTAAATAATTTTCTTCGTCAATCTTTAAAAAGATGTGCAAATCTTGAGAGACTACCTTCAGCTCTGACAGCAGGTTAATATGAAAGAAGTTCCCTTGTTTTTGTAACGACTCTTTACACTATACATGCTAGTTAACAGACTTTTTCGACGGTTTTTTAATGCATTTCATTGCAAATAAACAATCAATAACAGCCAAAAAGAAAGTCTGGTGAAGCCATTGTCAACTCATAATATGAATGCTAATTCAAAAGTTTTTTGGAGGGCAAAGAATTTGGAGGCCTGTGCAGTTTTTCCTCAACGGATTTCCAAAACGTATGTGGGGAAGGGTGAATTGAGGCCGATTTCAATCACCCGGAAGGCCAGGTCTGCGCAGTTTTTCCCTAGATGATATCAGGAAGACGGGGCCTTTTAGATATCTTCGCATATTTCTGCATATTATCGTTTCATGAAAAGTGTTCGCCATGGTTCCGCGGTGGCGCATTAGCTAGAGCGCTCGCTTCTCACCAAGGCGAACGGGGTTCGATTCCTGGTGGGGTTTCTCCTGAGTTATCGTACGTGGGAATCTTGCCGGACGATGCCACTGGTCGGCAGGTTTTCTTGAGGATATCCTGTTTCCCCCCTTGCAATCCGGCGCTGCTTCAAACTTACCTCGCTTCATCCTCATCGGTTCTCAATACTTCGATGCGTAGAGCCGCCCAAATCTCTCCAATCGACTGTTCGCCACGTTTTTCGCACTTGCGTGGGCGGCGAACTGTATTCTTCGGACAGTCGTTCTTTTTTTTTTCGAGCACATTGGTTAAATGGAAACGACGCGTCAAAGTAACGACATGGGCAACGAGGTAAAGCATTTGTAGATGAGATCGATGGCGTTGCGAGTTAAATTGCTGACGATGTAAGCAGCTCAGCTAGAGGTTATAATTTGACTGGCAATGGCGACGTCAGTACACCTCGGGTGTGTGCGTAGCATCAAATGTACACTTTATTTTATTTCAACAGGACATTAATAAAATACCCTATTAGTAGGTTTAATTAACAGTGTGCGACTCAAATAATAATGAACTAAACATGCTTGTGTCGTAGGACATTAAAAAAAAATTTACATTAAAAATTATAAAGAACTGATTGGTATGTGTTAATTATAAGCGTTTGAAGATTCAGAAGTGTAATTTGCGCGGTTACGGGATATAATGCAATTGCTCGTTGGTCCGAACAGGTACTTAAAATTTGTGTAGATATTTTAATTTCATTGGAAATTGTGTGTAATTATGCTCGATAAAATGTCACGAACGGAAATGGAATAGCCATACATAGAGTAACTTTCAAAACTGAATGTTAAAACCGTAAGGAAAGAGAGAGTGATATTTGTCTCTCATATCAGACGAAGAATTTTGACATGGCGTGACTTAGGCCACGTTATTATATGCTAAGGTCGTGATGTCATGTGAACAACATCCGGTAATGACCGAGCATTGTCATTTCATCAGTAAATACTTTTCCCTACTAGAACACTCAAGTGGTAGTGGTGGGAGTCGAGATCTAGAGGATAAATGACGGTGGGGTTCGTTTCAGAGAGCAGAGTTGGTTGTGTTGGGTAGTGGAGTGGTTGGAGCGAAGGTTCAATTAAAAGGACGGAGAGGTGGGAGGAGCGAGGAGTTGCTTGGGTGTGAGGTAAAGGCAATGATTTGTTGGTGGTAAAGGTGGCCGATTATTAAGTCTGACTAAAATGAGCAAACGTAAGCGGTGGCAGGAGCCGAATAAGTAAAGACGGACGACTGAATATCATTTAAAAAATTTGTGTTGTGGAATACGGAGGCGGTGTAGGAGCGCCTAATTAATGTATGGGAGCGTCTAAGTAGGCAATATAAATTGGCGGTGTGGGATGTAGAAGGGACGCAGAAGCGCCGAATAAACAGATGACGGCATTTAATTAGTCAATAAATCGTTGTAGGTGAGGTGGGGGTCGATTAAATACCCAAAAGTAAAATAGTGTTTGTGGCCAGTCGTCTTGTTTGCCGTGCCAGAAGAATGTGAACTCGGACATCTTAATTTTTTTTATCACCCCACAGTGGAATTAAGTGCAGTTGACAAACACTCTCGGTAAGTCTGTAAAAAAATATTTTTTAAATTATTGTAATTTTTTTATATTTTTCTAAATTTTCAAATGTTTTAACTTTTCGTTTATTTTAGCATTTAGAACGTTTGTTTTATGCTTTTTACGGTTCTTCCTTTTTTTTAATGTTCGATGTCATTTACCATGTCATCCCCAGGTCAAGGTCATGGTCCCTCACATACAATATAGCCTACACTATGTGGCCACCACACACTGTTTCCTCAAAATTCCCAATCCTTTTCCCACATCACATGTGCCAAATCTCTCCATATTATACTAAGTCTGAGTTCCTTTTGGTACTGCGATACTGGATGCAGTAAACATTTCCTTCCGACTGCTCTCGGCTCCTAGATCTTCACTTGTTACATTTTCCCTCGTACGTATTGAACTACGCCTACCATTATACTGCTGGATAAATGCTTACTATTTGTTCTTCAGTGGAATCACTTTTGTTCCATTCCATATTTTACTCAGCTTATTTTCGGGCCAATTATTTATCCGATAATATCAACAATCTTGTCCTCGTAGCTGCTACAGCACTTTCATTATCTATTTTCTTATTTGCGTTATCTTTTACACTAGCTGATGTCTAGTCTACGTTTTCAATTTTGCTATATAGTCTGTTCAGAGTGCACCATTTGTTTGAACACTCGTAAACCTATCTCTTCTGTGCTAAGACTCGTAGGTGGAGTACAAAGAGAGCATCGCTCGCCCTGGAGAACTCCGATGACACCTGGCAGCAGTCGCTACGGCCACAAATGTCGCTGTCTTCGCGCTGCTGACAGCTGCCATTGCGCGCAAAATAAACAGCAACACTTGATATGCACTGCCATTCACACACTTGCGATCTCTTTTCCAGCAGGCTAAACAGTTGTATTTATAACTTTGTTTATAATTTCCGAATCAACCAGCACTTACGCAAGCCCAGAGATGACCCAATTCATCATCGAGACAGTTTACAAAAGGTGATACTATCCCAGAACTTCTGTTACGTGAAGTCAGCACCAGGTGATACGTGTTTATCAAGTAGGCGTGCCCCCATCCGCAACCAATCGTCCGACGCGGGAAGCGCTTCGCATTCGCATGAGCATGCAGGATGCTGGTAGTGGACCAGAAATGGAAAAAAAATACGTATATAATCTGTAGATCAATGTTGGCGTTCTAAAATAAGTTTATAGTCGCTTCAAGTTTGAAACCTCAGAAATTGTGCACGGACATTTTGTTAGAATAAATGCTGCACTAGAAACCATCTCGTTTTTTTTCATTACTATGTTGGTAGCTTGGTATGCTCTGATAAAACTTGATAATATTCAGCTCATCCTTTAACTTAGCTACGTTAACAATTTCATGATTCGTCGCCCTACTGAAAGCTTATTGAAAGAAAGGTTTCTAAGTCTGTAATAAAATAACGACCGTAGTATTTATAATAAAAGTACACGTACTAATGTAACATGTAGTTTTTTCTTAGTCTGCGCGGTAAATTTGTCGGTAAAATTACATCGTTGAGTCAACTTGTACAAAATACACTAGCCATTCATATTTTCGATAACTCCTATTTTCAAATGCGCGCAGTCTCAAATTAATTCATTTTATAAGAGGGGAGAATGAACGTTGAAAATGGCAAAACATATGGTGGGCGTGTCTGCGATAATATCAATTCTAAAACCACAGTGTTTAATGGTCTCAGGGAGATTCACTGTTGCAACAAAACAACATAGACATACTGGACGTTCCAAAAAACTGGCACACAGAAGAAAAACTGAGGCGATAAAAATATTTTTAGAACGTCAGAAAGAAGCGAATATGTTTAC
The DNA here is from genome assembly GCA_002778355.1 of Clitarchus hookeri. Classification (NCBI taxonomy): domain Eukaryota; kingdom Metazoa; phylum Arthropoda; class Insecta; order Phasmatodea; family Phasmatidae; genus Clitarchus; species Clitarchus hookeri. Next base: position 209,939 of record NQII01003887.1, on the reverse strand, counting down.
ACATGCTAGTAAATAAGGCAACTGAAAGAGCAGATTGACATGTAGGGTAAACAAATCGTCAATTTCGAGAATTCGTAAGAACAGCAGAGAATGACTTATGAAGACTTCACATAAAAAAACACGGTAAAAGTATAACATTTGTTTACATAAAACAACTACTTATGAGTGGAAAGGTTTTACTTTTCAATAATTTCTGCTGTGAAATGCTGAAACTGTTTACACTGAAACACAATTGCGCATTTCATAACAGCAAGCTCTTACTAACTCTGTGTCTACTCTGGCTAAGTAACCAAGTGGTCTGATCTATTACGTGTATCGTTTCAAACTTATTAAGCAAAATTGTAATCGTATATTGACATGCTTCAGTAGACTGTTCCTACAATTATTTAATTTAAATGGTTTGACAGAGCACTAAATTAACTTACAGCATGGATAAAGGATACAGTAAGTAACTTACCAATTGAGATTTTCAGACCTCATATTAAAAAATGTCACAAACGCAAGACTACACGTTTCAAAGAATTTCTACAGAATGGTACCCATGAACGGATGAACAGGTACGTTTATATAATTTGAACACAAATATTCATAAAACAAACGAATCACCAGTGTATTAAAGTTACAAATACTGCGAAAACTAATTTATCAGTATTAAAATTATTTTTCTAAATCAATCTGTATGATAACTGACAAAAAAAACATACTTTTTAACTTGTGCACATGGTGTCTACTGTACATGACTCAAAATATTCTCTTTTGGCAAATTTGTTGTTAATATTATATAATTGCCTACATTTCTTTGTAAAACATTACGTAAATTCCAATATTACATAGTCTTCATCTCTAGTACTACATCTACCCCTTACAAATGACAGGTCGGTCACCAGAAGTTTGAGATGAGGGAGAATGCAAACAGCATCGTTCCGGTCCAAGCCTGCCGTTTCTCATTGAATTTCCGTTGATAATGTAATACATGCTTATAATCCATTGCCATTTGTGTGAAAATGTGATTAGCCGTGGGATAGAGCTACTTTAATGAACCACAAATGTGAAAACATTTTGTCCCATTTTCCACCTCGCAAGAACCTCAAATCAAATAGNACAAAATACACTAGCCATTCATATTTTCGATAACTCCTATTTTCAAATGCGCGCAGTCTCAAATTAATTCATTTTATAAGAGGGGAGAATGAACGTTGAAAATGGCAAAACATATGGTGGGCGTGTCTGCGATAATATCAATTCTAAAACCACAGTGTTTAATGGTCTCAGGGAGATTCACTGTTGTAACAAAACAACACNCATATGGTGGGCGTGTCTGCGATAATATCAATTCTAAAACCACAGTGTTTAATGGTCTCAGGGAGATTCACTGTTGCAACAAAACAACACAGACATACTGGACGTTCCAAAAAACTGGCACACAGAAGAAAAACTGAGGCGATAAAAATATTTTTAGAACGTCAGAAAGAAGCGAATATGTTTACACATGCTAGTAAATAAGGCAACTGAAAGAGCAGATTGACATGTAGGGTAAACAAATCGTCAATTTCGAGAATTCGTAAGAACAGCAGAGAATGACTTATGAAGACTTCACATAAAAAAACACGGTAAAAGTATAACATTTGTTTACATAAAACAACTACTTATGAGTGGAAAGGTGTTACTTTTCAATAATTTCTGCTGTGAAATGCTGAAACTGTTTACACTGAAACACCATTGCGCATTTCATAACAGCAAGCTCTTACTAACTCTGTGTCTACTCTGGCTAAGTAACCAAGTGGTCTGATCTATTACGTGTATCGTTTCAAACTTATTAAGCAAAATTGTAATCGTATATTGACATGCTTCAGTAGACTGTTCCTACAGTTATTTAATTTAAATGGTTTGACAGAGCACTAAATTAACATACAGCATGGATAAAGGATACAGTAAGGAATTTACCAATTGAGATTTTCAGACCTCATATTTAAAAATGTCACAAACGCAAGACTACACGTTTCAAAGAATTTCTACAGAATGGTACACATGAACGGATGAACAGGTACGTTTATATAATTTGAACACAAATGTTCATAAAACAAACGAATCACCAGTGTATTAAAGTTACAAATACTGCGAAAACTAATTTATCAGTATTAAAATTATTTGTCTAAATCAATCTGTATGATAACTGACAAAAAACATACTTTTTAACTTGTGCACATGGTGTCTACTGTACATGACTCAAAATATTCTCTTTTGGCAAATTTGNAAAAAAACATACTTTTTAACTTGTGCACATGGTGTCTACTGTACATGACTCAAAATATTCTCTTTTGGCAAATTTGTTGTTAATATTATATAATTGCCTACATTTATTTGTAAAACATTACGTAAATTCCAATATTACATAGTCTTCATCTCTAGTACTACATCTACCCCTTACAAATGACAGGTCGGTCACCAGAAGTTTGAGATGAGGGAGAATGCAAACAGCATCGTTCCGGTCCAAGCCTGCCGTTTCTCATTGAATTTCCGTTGATAATGTAATACATTCTTATAATCCATTGCCATTTGTGTGAAAATGTGATTAGCCGTGGGATATAGCTACTTTAATGAACCACAAATGTGAAAACATTTTGTCCCATTTTCCACCTCGCAAGAACCTCAAATCAAATAGGGCCCTGGGCAGTGTGTACCCACCTTCCCTCCCACCCTCTTTCCGCTAGGTGTGTCTGGTTAACGACTGATATTTATTTGTTTAAATTCAAACGAAATTACATTTTTGCCGTTTCTTAAAATGTACGCAGGCGTTTGTAAAAATAATGAAGGCTCTTTTATTGGTAAATGTAAATCGCTATTGCACAGGCTTATTTGATTTTTTAAAGCGTGGTTAAATTTAGAGAAATGTATCTCAATTAAAAAATAATGACACCTCCCAGAGTAGAATGTTATGATGATGCGTAAATTTTCGAACAGCGTCGTATAACTACACAGCATTGATTGTGTTGACCAGTCCGTGTCGAGTGGCAGCTAAGGATGCCAACTGGTAAGACATATTTTGAAGTGGACAATACGTCTTCTTCACAACCAGCTGTACCAATCCATTTGGACCACTGAATGTAATAAACACCCTAGCAAGAACTAAGCCGTAAGCGATTTTATTTGCATTTTCGTACCTTAATTTGGTCCGACACACATGAATCCCATGATCACTTCTGTATGCACGTAACGCCATGGTACAGCGAGATAAATGCTCTAGGCTCCGCTCCTCTTTTCATCCCTTCCCCAGCATGCAGAATAATTGAACTGCGAAGAAAAATATGGAGCTGTGGCGAGTCTTGAATTAATTTTTCGCCACACGATGGCAGCACGAGCACACGGAAACAACTACAGAGAAGCCAACAACAAGCAGCTAACAGTTGGTCAACTGTTGGCAGTGGTGGCAAACGTTCGCATTTATGACTGTCATNAGAAGCCAACAACAAGCAGCTAACAGTTGGTCAACTGTTGGCAGTGGTGGCAAACGTTCGCATTTATGACTGTCATAATTTGTAATATTGTTGACAATCAGGTCATATCATTAAAAGTTACTTTACCTGTTGTTTAAATAATAGTTATATGGACCAATGCTCTCACTGTTATTGTTATAATTCAACAGAAGCCCCACAAGCAGACACTATACAAAATGTTAACTGTTACTCACTGCCGGAAAAATTTTAGCAGCAAGTTTATGGGCAATTTATGGGACGCTAACAGTTATTTGCTACTGCGGACATATTATTAGCATGCTAATAAGCCACTCATGGCACACCATTTGTTGCTTACTGCTGGGGACATAACAGCAGCAAGCTTAGGGGCCAACAGGCATGCCAACTGTTGCTAACTTCTGAGGAAACATTATCAGTAAACTCATGGGCCATTTATATGTAGCGTGCCAACTGTTACTGCTGGGAATGTATTAGCGTCAATTTTACGGGCAATTTGTTAGTATGCCAACTATATGTTTTCGTGAAATAGCAAATAGCATATGAGAATTCACGTCATTTTTTTTTTAATTTCATGCACACGTAAAATAAATTATCGCGTGACGTTTCTATAAATAAGAAAACTAATTTATAGACTGTAAAATTGCAAAGCATAAAATGTAAACAATATTCTTTATTTTGCATTATAAGTATTGCCTGAAATTAAAATACTCAACTTTCAAACAAAACACATAAATCCCAGTATTGACTTGTGATACTATAATACTGTCCTGCGCCACGTCTAGGCAGGTGAAACTGCGGGCTTGCTGGGANAGAAGCCAACAACAAGCAGCTAACAGTTGGTCAACTGTTGGCAGTGGTGGCAAACGTTCGCATTTATGACTGTCATCATTTGTAATATTGTTGACAATCAGGTCATATCATTAAAAGTTACTTTACCTGTTGTTTAAATAATAGTTATATGGACCAATGCTCTCACTGTTATTGTTATAATTCAACAGAAGCCCCACAAGCAGACACTATACAAAATGTTGACTGTTACTCACTGCCGGAAAAATTTTAGCAGCAAGTTTATGGGTAATTTATGGCNTATGGGCAATTTATGGGACGCTAACAGTTATTTGCTACTGCGGACATATTATTAGCATGCTAATAAGCCACTCATGGCACACCATTTGTTGCTTACTGCTGGGGACATAACAGCAGCAAGCTTAGGGGCCAACAGGCATGCCAACTGTTGCTAACTTCTGAGGAAACATTTACAGTAAACTCATGGGCCATTTATATGTAGCGTGCCAACTGTTACTGCTGGGAATGTATTAGCGTCAATTTTACGGACAATTTGTTAGTATGCCAACTATATGTTTTCGTGAAATAGCAAATAGCATATGAGAATTCACTTAATTTTTTTTTTTATTTCATGCACACGTAAAATAAATTATCGCGTGACGTTTCTATAAATAAGAAAAATAATTTATAGACTGTAAAACTGCAAAGCATAAAATGTAAACAATATTCTTTATTTTGCATTATAAGTATTGCCTGAAATTTAAATACTCAACTTTCAAACAAAACACATAAATCCCCAGTATTGACTTGTGATACTATAATACTGTCCTGCGCCACGTCTAGGCAGGTGAAACAGCGGGCTTGCTGGGAAGCCCAAACATGGGGAGGGGGTAGTAACTGCGCGCGCACTGAAGCCACTCACTATGCCGTCCGTGACACTAACATTGGGCATCGAGCTTCAAACAAAGCACATAACGTACTATACAATGGAGTCCAGTGCTAGACATCCCAGATGCACTGTAATAACATGTCACATGGTCGGAAGAGGGGAATTATGAGAGCAATCGAAAGTTACGATGCAGAAGCTCCTAACAGATGCCTGCTTGTACTACGTTCTGCGAAAGCAACGTAACTGCGTGATACATGGGTGTAAATAAAATATATGTTCAACGATTTCTAAAACTGCACAGAGAATCCTAAGATAAGCGAAAAAAGTTCTAGCCAAAAAAGGTAACTCAATATAACAAAAAACAATATATTACACGTTTTACGCGATTCACAATTAAGTGAGCAATTTTTAATGCCTTCCATGATTTCAACGTTAAGAAGTTGCGTGTCCTTCCGCACTATATCAATGTAAACATTTCTCCTTATCACTTTTCTGTGACTTCAAGAGAGATCATAAAAAAATAGTGACCTTGGTAGACTAAACTAGAGTTAAAGTAATGTATACCGTATTTTAATACAAAAAGTTACAAACGTAAATTTGTGTTCACGATCTTAAAATATTAACATATATTAATATTTACTATGTTCGCTACAGTAGTAAATTGTTGCGTTTTATTTAAATAAATATAGCAGACTTTCCACAAAAACTGAGTCGGCCGGTAAATTTGGAATTACAAATTCTGAACAATTGCTATAAACGTAAGTCACATGCAATGTTTGGCACTTTATGATCCAATGGAAAAACGTCAGTCTAAAAAAAATATTTCCAGACTAAAAAAACCAAATGACTTTCATATGACTCCCTTCTTATAAATTACGTGTTAACTAAATGCTATCAAACCGTCATGGGCCAAAATTAAAAGTTTAATTCGGCGGAACAACATATGCGGAGAATTGTGACTGCATGCGTTGCAGCTGAAAATCACCGAGGCTCTACGTTCTATTACAAGTGCCGAGCAGGGAGCTTATTGTCAGCAGGTAGCTAAAACAGAAGAAGAATACTGGAAGGACTATTGCGGAGGATATTTAAGAAGAGTTCGTAATAAGTTTAAATGTAGACAGCGATGAAACTACTGCTGAAAAATGTGGCATTACATCTGAAAGTTGTTAGACTCTGTTATACTAGTTTTCTGGTGACAGTATAAAATATGCTATGCATTTAAAATATAAATTTAACATGATATTTAAGTGTCTGTACTGAGAAATGCGCTACAAGCGGTTGTTTGTTATCATTTTTTTTTTAGAATTTAGAATATAGAAACGATGGATACTTTTGTGAGTTACCTCGATATGTTTAATTAACATTGCTAATTTATTTTGGTGACGTTTATAGGCTTTTATGCTATTGCAAAATGTAGCAAATAGACTCTATTCTTTCTCAATTTCATCAGGCACTCATAAGATTTTAGACCAAAATTAATAAAAATTACTATGGAACCACCATAGGTGTTTTTAACAGGTTAACCAGGAACTATTTGCACAATAATATCCACCCATTATTAACTGAGTTGGATTATCTACTAATTTTTTATTGGCAGTTTATATTAATTTTGTATATATTTATACTATGATTTATTTTCCCCCTTATACAACTATACTGAGTTAAATCTCATTTGTTTAATCTTAAGTATAGAATTTTGCTTGTACNTTTATTTTCCCCCTTATACAACTATACTGAGTTAAATCTCATTTGTTTAATCTTAAGTATAGAATTTTGCTTGTACTACATTGAAAAACTGAACAAATAATAGTTCTGTCAAATAATAAATATGAAATAAAAAAAATTCAACTAGCGTATCAAGAAGTTGTGTGCTGTGCGTGAGATAATTTACAACGAATGTTTTGTGTACAGCAAGTTGACTACCGGACCGTTGCTAACTGTGCATACAGTTCACGGTACCGTGCCTATGACAGTGCAGCGTAGAGGGCGTCCACCCGTGGCGCGCGAACAATTTATAGTGTCTGTAGTAAAGTTAATAATGCTACTATTGCCAGAAAATTATTCAGAGTTACTTAAAAACGTTGTGCAGGGTAGGATAGTTTGGTAGCCTTCTAAGACTATAAACTCAAGCGCTGTGAGTTAGATTCCATGTTTTCCGGAAGATAAATGTTATTGTGACATAATACTGAAAACAACAGGTGGGAGGATAGAAAGTAAATAATNCCATGTTTTCCGGAAGATAAATGTTATTGTGACATAATACTGAAAACAACAGGTGGGAGGATAGAAAGTAAATAATATTTATTTGGGTGATAACATTTTTTGTTGGTTTTGAAAATGCATGACAATCTGCTTTTAAGGGGGCATAAGTGGCCAAAAGCTGAGTTGTAAGTGGCAAATAGCTGGGTTGTAAGTGGCAAATAGCTGGGTTGTAAGTGGCAAATAGCTGGGTTGTAAGTNCCATGTTTTCCGGAAGATAAATGTTATTGTGACATAATACTGAAAACAACAGGTGGGAGGATAGAAAGTAAATAATTTTTATTTGGGTGATAACATTTTTTGTTGGTTTTGAAAATGCATGACAATCTGCTTTTAAGGGGGCATAAGTGGCCAAAAGCTGAGTTGTAAGTGGCAAATAGCTGAGTTGTAAGTGGCAAATAGCTGGGTTGTAAGTGGCAAATAGCTGAGTTGTAAGTGGCAAATAGCTGAGTTGTAAGTGGCAAATAGCTGAGTTGTAAGTGGCAAATAGCTGGGCTACAATTGGTCAATAGCTGGGCTACAAGAGGCTTGCCAACAGTTGGCTAAAACCCTTGGTTAACTTATGGCAGGCGAGAAGAAGCAGGCCAGTGGGCTACTGCTGCCACTCATGGCCCACTGATGGTGTCGGCATACTTGTGGTACAGTTGGGTACGCAGAATCGGACCATTACAGTGCGGATTGTATTTTGTTACATGGAAGTTGTCTGATCAGTGGCCCATATGTGCACAACTGCACACAACAGTCAAGAGATATCATGTGGGCTACGTGCATCTGCAAGTGCATTACGGAGGTTGACTGATTATGAAAACAGCATGTGAGCTGCTCGTGTACAAGCACGTTTGCACAAGTGAGCCAACTGACTTTTGCTTCTTCGGTAAGTTCGTCCAGGAAGCTAACTCCAAACATCGGAGGCATTTAATTATTACTTCGTTCCATGTATAGCATGCTTTATGCTCAATGGTTGTACTAAGCCACAGTTACGTTCAACATACCGTGATGCGTATAAAACATTTATATTCATNTTATGGCAGGCGAGAAGAAGCAGGCCAGTGGGCTACTGCTGCCACTCATGGCCCACTGATGGTGTCGGCATACTTGGGGTACAGTTGGGTACGCAGAATCGGGCCATTACAGTGCGGATTGTATTTTGTTACATGGAAGTTGTCTGATCAGTGGCCCATATGTGCACAACTGCACACAACAGTTAAGAGATATCATGTGGGCTACGTGCATCTGCAAGTGCATTACGGAGGTTGACTGATTATGAAAACAGCATGTGAGCTGCTCGTGTACAAGCACGTTTGCACAAGTGAGCCAACTGACTTTTGCTTCTTCGGTAAGTTCGTTCAGGAAGCTAACTACAAACATCGGAGGCATTTAATTATTACTTCGTTCCATGTATAGCATTCTTTATGCTCAATGGTTGTACTAAGCCACAGTTACGTTCAACATACCGTGATGCGTATAAAACATTTATATTCATGTAAAATACTTTTTATTATTTGAGTAGTTGTTATACGGTTATTCTCTTTGATGTGCTTGTGAGGTATACACGTTCCGTTCGCAGAGCGACCGGTATGTTACAGCCACCATGAGATAGTTTTCTACCTGCGACAATATATCAGGAATGGTGGAACTTCGAATAAATAACAGCAGTACGGGCATGATGAGCTTCTTTACCTCGATGTTCTGGGTTACTAAGTACTGATTGGAGTGGGAGTTGGGGCGTTGTGGTGGGACAGGCCAGTTTCAGAAAAACCCGGGCTGGTTCGCAGTAGTTGAATCTTAGCCAGAGGTATGTGATTTCATGTGCAAACATAACTTCTGTGTTTAAAGCTGAATTCTATCAAGCTGAAGCAATTTCTTCAAGATACCTTCCCATAAGTCACGAACAGGACGCTGCCGTACTCCCAAAGTGTAAAACTCGACCGAAGCCTCCAATATGCTNGTGGTGGGACAGGCCAGTTTCAGAAAAACCCGGGCTGGTTCGCAGTAGTTGAATCTTAGCCAGAGGTATGTGATTTAATGTGCAAACATAACTTCTGTGTTTAAAGCTGAGTTCTATCAAGCTGAAGCAATTTCTTCAAGAGACCTTCCCATAAGTCACGAACAGGACGCTGCCGTACTCCCAAAGTGTAAAACTCGACCGAAGCCTCCAATATGCTNGACCTTCCCATAAGTCACGAACAGGACGCTGCCGTACTCCCAAAGTGTAAAACTCGACCGAAGCCTCCAATATGCTATGTCAAAGACAACAGCAGGGCAGCGGGCGAAAACACATGTGAAGTAATATTATGAGGTAATTCGGCAGTGATTTAATGCACGTTTGGAGTATTAAGAGTGTGCATTTTATAAGCCGTCTGAGGCAAAAATCATGCATGTTACTCCACGCATTAGAANCGTTTGGAGTATTAAGAGTGTGCATTTTATAAGCCGTCTGAGGCAAAAATCATGCATGTTACTCCACGCATTAGAACAAAAAACTCATCTCTAGCTAGAATACATTTTACTTCAGATATATCAAAGAGTCGGAAAACTCGTGTTATTTAAAACTAAGATTTATGGTATCCAAATTACGAATTTTACATTAGTTTACTCGAATGCACTCTGTTAGTGCATTGCCTTATTATTTTGCAGAATATATAGAATGTCAAGTTATTCGCGGATACGTACTGCACCANCGTTTGGAGTATTAAGAGTGTGCATTTTATAAGCCGTCTGAGGCAAAAATCATGCATGTTACTCCACGCATTAGAAAAAAAAACTCATCTCTAGCTAGAATACATTTTACTTCAGATATATCAAAGAGTCGGAAAACTCGTGTTATTTAAAACTAAGATTTATGGTATCCAAATTACGAATTTTACATTAGTTTACTCGAATGCGCTCTGTTAGTGCATTGCCTTATTATTTTGCAGAATATATAGAATGTCAAGTTATTCGCGGATACGTACTGCACCACACGAATCTATGGTCAAAACTAAGTATAAAATATTCTTTGGTAATAAATACGCAAGGGCCTTAGTTTACGAGAAAAATATTATTAAAGTGCATAAAATGACTTTACTACACGTTAAAAACATCGTACAACATCAGCATACAGAACGTCTAAACGTCATAACAGGTGTTCGAAGTTTGCTCTGCCCATAGCAATGCACTTTTTCGCATGCTGGAGGCATGCAGCAAGCATGGAACTTGGGTTCCAGATGCACCCATGGCCATTGCCATGTGCCAGTACTCACTGCATGTGAACTCCATGGCCTCCTTGGCACTACTGAGTTCGGCTCTTTCCCCCGCCGTATGTCTTACGACGACACATTAATTGCAGCATCGCCACATCACCTCACCCTTACCTTATTGTAATACCATATCTTTGCTTTAATGGTTTTGGGAGATTTCATGACGTTTTTCTCGTAAACGAAGCGTCTAATGAATTTTTACGTAAGAGTACTTTCTACTTAGTTTTGACCACAGATAGGCATGGTGCACTCCGCACCCGCGAATTTCCTGACAACCTGTATACAACAATTTACGACATCATTTCCATCGACATTTAAACCATTTCCTGTTCTTCNCTGACAACCTGTATACAACAATTTACGACATCATTTCCATCGACATTTAAACCATTTCCTGTTCTTCCCATCAGTTAACACAGTCTTGGAGTTTTCTGTTACCAATACTCAAGAAACAGCAATAGATAAAAAAAAAATACTACACGAATATGTACGTTTCAATCACTTTTATTTGTAATTGTTTTGCCAAACAGGTATAAGGCAACACGGCCACTGAAGTCTCGCTGAAAAGCATACAATTACGACTTTTATAATTTTTTAATTTTTGGCTTGATAATTCTTAATAAAGGTCTTTAGGAACGAAGCATAAACAATTTCATGCCACATGAGTTTATTATGCTCACATTTGTTTATGATTCTCCAAATAAACCTAAATACCAAGCAAATTTATTACCCTTATTAACATATGGTATATACAAACTGTTAATCGATATATTTTTTAGCGATTTAAACAGCTGTGAACAATCGTGAAACTCGGCAAATAACAGTGTTTATAATTATGTGTATATAAATATACACACACGGATATGTGTAATACTCATTCATGATTACTTTCGGAACTTGGGGTATATTTATCGTGTTGTAATATACGTGTCATAACGTAGCTCTCAGAGTATACTAAAATGCGTTAAAAAATTTAAAACAAACACTTCCTCTGAGCACTTTACTTTCCTTTCCAGGATTCTCAGATCACCTAAATGAACTACGCTTATTATAACGTACAGGTATTCGATTCTAAAGCTCAAGAAAATTATCGTACAATCAATANAAACACTTCCTCTGAGCACTTTACTTTCCTTTCCAGGATTCTCAGATCACCTAAATGAACTACGCTTATTATAACGTACAGGTATTCGATTCTAAAGCTCAAGAAAATTATCGTACAATCAATACATATGGCCTTGAAAAATAATAAAATATACAAAATCTAATTTTTTACCCAACTCCGAATAGCAAGTATTTCGTACAAATATAGTAAAAAATTTACTTGAAAATTAGACATATTCACAATAATTAGAATAAGAATATTTTAAACGCTGATATATGTATGTATTTTTATTAATACGTAATAGTGAAAGTAAAATTTTACTTCTACAATTCGAATTTCAATTGCGTACGAAATACAGAGCNACCTAAATGAACTACGCTTATTATAACGTACAGGTATTCGATTCTAAAGCTCAAGAAAATTATCGTACAATCAATATATATGGCCTTGAAAAATAATAAAATATACAAAATCTAATTTTTTACCCAACTCCGAATAGCAAGTATTTCGTACAAATATAGTAAAAAATTTACTTGAAAATTAGACATATTCACAATAATTAGAATAAGAATATTTTTAACGCTGATATATGTATGTATGTTTATTAATACGTAATAGTGAAAGTAAAATTTTACTTCTACAATTCGAATTTCAATTGCGTACGAAATACAGAGCANTTTATTAATACGTAATAGTGAAAGTAAAATTTTACTTCTACAATTCGAATTTCAATTGCGTACGAAATACAGAGCATATTCTTAATTGTTCTAAAATTTACCCATCGGAAACACTGCTTTGTTTTCCCTAAGGTTTAATGCAAAAATCTCTTTTAGCACTGCACCGGCGAAGGAAATGTAGCAAAATCAAGTAGTTTTATATTTACGGAGAGGTGGACCCTTGGGCAGCGGTAGCACATCTCCTTTTCGCACAGGGGAGACAGTACTAATGGATGAGGGCTGTAAATAATGGCATGGAATAAAACCATGCTATGCAAAAGCGATGGAATGCACTTGTAGGAGAACTAACACAGCGAGAGCCCACAATCATATCCACTAGAGATGAGACCGCACCATCGTGGCGGTAAACAGACCTGTGATCACACGGCTTTTAGTCTCTCGGCAAGTGCAGGTTATGAAGATTTTGAAAACTACTTTTAAATGCAGCTTTTGTTCAATTAACACGGAAATATTAAGTTTTTTGCTGTTTACATTACAAGTAGGTGAATACTACTTATGTAAGTATAATTAATTAATTGTTATTGAGAGTTTTTATGAACATATATTATTTGTAGTGATGTTTCTAATTCACTAGGCACGGACACGACCTGTGTTAACACGATAGGGCAGTAACAAAACGATGTCATGATTAACAACTTACACAGGCCTACGTGACGTCCTTTGTGTTTTTGACAGTCCAATTAATAGATACTCAAATCATGAGCAACTATATTTATAAAAATTACGGGATCATGTAAGATGTGAGCGTAAGTTTGAAGGTTATATCATTTAAATACCGAAACAAAATTTTTATTATTGAAACTTTTTTTCAAGACTTTTTCGTTTGGAATACACAAAATTTACCAGGTTGGATCTAATTACTCTTGCTAACTTATATTTATTTGCGTACATTCCATAACACAATGATAAATACATAATTGCAAAATGTAATAAATATTAAAGGTATCTCATTCCAACGGAATATGTCAGTATTACTTCATAATACCGGTGAATGTAATTTAAACATACTACCTTTACGTAAACTATATAATATAATTACGAAACTAAATTTCAAATAGTAAATGCCACGAAAATGTATAGTTTAAATGGAATATAACCCCCCACCTCCTCCCCCAAACGAAACAAAAGAAGCGTAAACACTAAGAATGCTGGAGACAAACACACTTGAAATTTTATTTTATAAGATATTTTTATTAAAGTGCAGTTTTTTATTAAAAGTTTAATTGCGTTAGTTATAAAATGAGACATTGTTAGTGAAGAAATGTAATCTCAGAAGGGCAGAGAAAAATAACTGGTTGAAATGAAGGTGTATAAAATTGCGAAGTACCTAACCCACCATGGTCAACATCTGAGTGCCAGCTGGTCTGACTGGACAGTGAGGCTGGACTCTGGCCATAGTAGGCAACTTCCCCACCTCCTTTGTCTCTGCCTCCACCACCTGAACCCAGATCCATTTCTTCTTCAGCGGAACTTAGTCGACGCAGTCGTTTGTTTCTTGGTTCTCCTGCAGGACTTTGGGAACTCCTTGGCAAAGAAAGTGGACCTAAAATCGTTTAAATAAACATGTATACAAAACGCCTTTTTTAAATTAAACATCATTGCAATAAAAACATTTGAACAAATATTTCAATACACATTTCAGGATTTTTAATTTTCTACAATGAAATTTGGCAAAGATTTTCTATTGTAAAAATATCATGTATGTAGTACGGTATGTATATATAAGATAAAATATTTTTTAATGCTACACGACGTTTCCAGTGTCACAATGTTAGAAGTTTAGAATAATATACGGATAACAAAATGATAAAACAGTGAAATTGCATATGGTGTTTACAAAATATGTTTACAGAGAGCAGTATTCACAGACCTCATTTCTCACGCATTTTTTAACTTAAAAAAAAAAACAAATGTCATTACTAATTTCATTTAATACTTGAGATCCTTTACTCTAGATTTCATGTTTATAACTAAAAACGCGACTTTTTCGTTAAAATTCATCATAAAAGTTAACAAAAAATAGATTCACAAAATATATTCAACAGGCTAATCGGAAACTCCCCGGAAATAATTCTAGAGGTGATTCATTGTGGAAAATGAGGTAGACATAGCTATGCAATACATTTTGTAGCCTAGCTCAATTCTATAGGGAGAATTTAGAATTGGATTTTTTGCGAAATATAAGAAACGGCGGGGAATCTAACTACGATTCTCACAGTAGTGTTTAGTGTTTTCTAGATCTTCAACCTATGAAGTAACCGGTGTTAAAACCTTCCATCTTCATTAAAATAACAGGGGTGCCCACCATTTTATTGAATGCAATTTGCTTGCCTTCAGATTTTATGGAATTTTGATGCTGTCTTATTAAGCACTACATTCTACTTAACAAAACAAGATGTTACTGATATAACTAATGTGCCTACTTTGCTCTACATTGGTGCATGTAATGTTTAAAGAAGTTGTTAAACGCTTAGATTGTTGATAGACCTTGACGTCTCTTTGGTAGCAATATCATTACACATGGAACCAGAAACACATGCATCATTAGTGAGACAATTACATACACACATGTGCCCTATACAGGACTCGAATCCAGAAAACCTGATACCCTAAGCTAGCGTGCATCCAACTGCATTACAGAGATAGGACCCGGGGCATCAATTTCAGATGTAACCAGTCTAATGTTTTCGTAGATATGGATTACTAATCTAAATTATTAACAGTGCCATAATTTTGAAAATATTCATCTCAGGTAGTTAAAGCATATAAGTTTGCATGCCCTACCGTTGAGCTACTCGTGTAAGAAATTCGATCGAAATCAGTCGATTGGTTCGCGAGATATGGTATAAACTCTTTAATTCCTCATTTGACGCTATCGTACAAAATGGTTAAAAACGATATTAGCTATACGATGATTATAAGTAAGTTTTACTGTTAGCAGGTTAACTTTGTTTGAATTTGGTAAAATATTATAATATATATGAGAAAAATATTTAAAGTATTTATATGGCCGTCTTTGTGAAAATTGGTGACTGATGCAACTTAAATCATGTAAGTTAACACGGTCTTCTGTAGCATTACTAGTGTGCAAAAATCAATTAAAATTATTTGAGTGGTTCCGGAAATATTACAAATAGGTTTAATGTTCTCACCAGTTTATTATTTTGGAAAAAAAGGCCCGCAGAAATTATATTTGTACGCATGACTGATACTTTTGATGAACACTGTAAGTGTACAATGTTTANTTGTACGCATGACTGATACTTTTGATGAACACTGTAAGTGTACAATGTTTAGTTAAATTTTGTTGAATTGTTATCTATATGTAACATACTAATTTAAAATATCTATACTAACGCCATAAAAAGCCTACCATGCCTTAATCATGTACTTTTACATGCTATACTGTAGCACTACTTGCGTGTAAAATTTGGTGTGTTTTGGTTGAATGCTCCTCGAGTTATGGCGTAAAACCTTCAATATTTCATGTGAAAATGTTCGTAAATGGATTTAAGAATTGACTTTAGAAACCGGTAATGTTATATGTACGCCATTTTTTCAATAATTAAAATTAAATAATAAAGCTTTTAAATTATATCTTAGGAAACTTTTTAACAACTGTAATCAAACTTCGTACATTGAGAATACATGATGGAAGCATTTGATTTAAAAAGTAGCAATCTTATTTGTCCGAAATTTTTGATGATACCCCAAATTTAAAAAAAATATATACTTTTCATTAACATGTCGCGAACCACTTAACTGTTTAAACCAAATTTGGTACGTTCACCAAGCATGATGTACGCACTGAATTAATAAACATATCATATTATTAGTCCATCGTTGTGGAAGATAGTGCAAATTGACAAAAATACAGCTTTTACAATATACCTGGGGAACCATTTAACTGATTTAAAACAAATTTGGTATGTTGACAGTGCATGATGTATGCACTCAGTTTAGAAATTGAAAATGTTATTAATCCTCCATTTTTAAATCTAGTACATAATTAAAAATACAGATTTTATTTTACATTTCGGTAACTACACAATAGAGTCCCACTAAATTTGGCATCAAATTAATACTATTGTAGACCATGTTCATTTATCCATCTTAAATAAATAACGCACTTATTTTCAAAATTTGACAGTTTAAACATTTTATGTTTATTTGCAATATCTACCATACCGTTTGACCAATTTCGATCAATTTTGTTATGCTGAAAGTATCATTAGCAATAATCAAATGTGTAAATACATAACTTCTTTTGCCTGCTATTATGTAAGATAGCGACACATGAAAATGTCACATCTCGGGAAAAAATCAACCGATTCACACCAAATTTGGAACTAAAATAATACTATAGTTGTTCATGTATATACTGGCATTATGTATTACAATCATCAAATGCATCTTTCCAGAGCCTCTTTTGAGCACCATTATGTAAGATAGTGCCACATGAACAAATCACGTTTTGATATATTTCAGGAAACAATCAGCCGATTATATCCATATTTAGCAAACAAGTAGCACTACAGTAGGCCATGTAAAATTACATGTTTTAAATGTGTCAGACCCTTATTTTCAGAATGGAAATCTTATACATATTTTATTTTAGTATTATTTATCGGAGAAACAAAGTAATCAATATAAAATTTATTTTGTATGCTGGCACTATCTTTTAGAACATTCACATGTGTTTGCACAGGGTGTATTTTGCCCTAATATAACGGCAAATGAATATCATAAGTTTTGTTATATCTTGGTAAACAATCAACCGATTCTAACCAAAGTTGGCAAATTAGTAGAACTGTGTTAGGCCATGTAAATTTACAGATTTTTTAAAAACAGGACCAGATGCTTATTTTAAAAATATCATCCATATATACATATTAGCATAGTATGATATATCTACGAAACAATGCATATTAACAAATTTAAACTTAACTTTGTATGCTGGAAATATCTATGTTAACGTCAAATTAGCTATAATATAAACTCGTACGTCCGCCATTTCAAAGGTAGCACCACATGAAAAATTGAGATTCTCTATCCAATCTTAATAAATATTTAACTGGTACCCACCAAATTCTGGCGACAAGTAATATTGTAGTCTATCCTAATTCACGTGAATTGAGTTAGTTACATATTTTCGAAATAACGGCGATTTAAACATTTTAGGTTACTGTACCATATGTCCCAAACAACTTCAAACAACACTGAAGTGTAGCAGAAACTATGACAAACATAAAATGTGCCAATACATAACGTTTTTTTTGCATTAATGAAGATAACACCTTATGAGAAATTGGAGCTTTTATGTCATATGCGTGGGACAGATCAACCGATTGCCACCGAATCTTGCACAAAGTAGTGCTACAGTAGGCCATTTTTTTAGTTTGTCTGGCTTTATTTCCATTACCGCTGCGATGTAAATAATTAAAATACGTTTATCATTACTATTGAACAATGAAACCAATTTCTATTAAACTTTGTATTTTGAAAGTATCCATTAGCAGCATCAAATATGTACACAGAGATCACATTTTGCCGCCATTTTGTAAGATTGTGTCAAGTGGTAAAATGGAGCATTTATGCCCTATATCTAGAACCAATAATCTAATTCTCACTCAATTTTGTACACAAGTAGTACTATAGTGGACCACGAAAACTTACATAAATTAAGTTTGTCAAACATTTTTTCAAGATGGTGCAATATAAATTATTGGGATAATTATATGATATCTATTAACTAATTTAATAAATTTGAACCAAATATTTTAAATTTAAATTATGTATTAAACTCATCACATATGCCTGTTTTTTTTAACATTTTTGTAAGTAAGAGAGCGCCAAATGAGAAACTAAAATTTTTATGCCATATCTCAACCAGTCAACCTATTTCCATTTAACTGTGTATACAAATTGTGCTTCTATAATACATGTAAACTTACATGATTTAAGTTATTCAAGCGCTTGTTTTTTAAATGATGCTCCTGTAGATATTAAAATTTGCTTAACCCAGTCTACCAAAACGTTAGACAGATCACTACCGAAATTAATGCTGCGACGCCCACATCTGTAATGTAGTTATATCCACCCCAGCTTATTGCATTTGCTTCTGGTTGCATCTCTAATGATAGCGCTATCAACGAGACGTCAAGTGCCACCTACCATCTAACGTTTTAAAAAATGCATCAAATGTATCTGCATAGATGTAGAGTAAAGACGGCTCAATAGTTATATTGACAACTTTTTTTTTCATGTGGTCCTATCTTCCAAATTTTCTGACCAACAACAAAATACATATCTTAATTAAATTCTTACATGATGCCTTGTGAATGTGCAACATTTTGCTTAAATTGCGCGTATGGTTCCTGAGATATCATATAAACCAAAATTATTAATGGCCACCAGTTTGGAAGTAATCATCAGGCGTGGTCGAAAAATTAAAAGTCAGACTCCTTATTAATTACCATATTTGTACAGAATTTTGTGAAATTAGTTTAAAGCATTTAAAAGTTTTTAAGGAGGAAACACACAAGCACACAAACATTCACACACATTTACACACAGAAAAGGGACCTCATAAGTCTTTCTCTCCTTTGTAAATGAGGCTAAAGTACTCGTGTTGCAAATGCCTGGGCCCCAACAATTTCCTTCAATAAGCAACACAAATTATACGATATCTGGCGTGTAGGCAATACTCTCTACACGCGGAGCTAAACACATCGGTAACAACCGATGTTGGGCCAACTTCTCCTAAAGGAATCACAAGTGGAACAGGACAGAATGTGTGTGCTGGGCTTACATGTGCGTAGGATTGAAGTGTATACAGCATGCCAAGGTTCATGTGAGAGTAATGGGCCGACATGCATTTTATATACGGAGAAGCCGGATACAATGGTCTGAGAGCATGTAATATGTACCAGCAGAAGTTCCCAAACGACGTGACCTCTTAATCATTGGGCGTTTGTCGCAGTTGAGCAGCTCCATAAAGGAAACACGTAAATTTACAATCGTAATAATTATTGTACTATGCAGTTATTTGGTACTGGCTGACACATTTGAACATTTATGCGTGTATAAGCAACATCAAATGTCTCTGTGATGTTGCATGTTAGTAAACGTGCACAACATATGGTTGTATTACTTACGTTCATGTCAACTCATGTCCACTTAAGGTATATAGGTAGGGGTTAACGTCTCGTTGAAAACGAGGTCATTAGATACGGAGCAAGATGATTAGAGATGCATGATAAAGTTAGGTACATTAAAATACAAAATTGATTAGGATTACAGAACTTTATATTATCTCTGTCCTTGAGAAATTAGTATGGTGTGAAGCACCCGTGTGCTGCAATAAAAGCCCCTTAACATCGTGGCATGGAATCAAAGAGGACCTGGATATGTTCCTGGAGAATCTCCCTCCACGCTGTTTGTTTGCGAGTTTACAATGCATCAACAGTGGTTACTGAAGGACCGTCACGAACAAGTCTCTGACAAACCATATCACAAACACGTTCGATAGGCGACATGTCAGGCGAACGTGCAAGCCTGGGGAGATGTGGCATCCGTCGTTCATTGAAGAAGGCTTGCACATTCTTCGCCACACGTGACAGGGCATTGTTCTGCAGAAATATGAAATGTGGTGTTGTCTGAAGGAGGAGCAGTACCTCGAGCTCTAAAACCTCCCTGATATAGTGGTTACTGTTCAGATTGCCCTCTATGCGTAGGAGACGAGATCGCACGTTGTATCGAATGGCGCCCCAAACCACCACACTCCGCGTTTGCCCGCTATGCCGCTCCACAATGCAGGCTGCCAGATTTCGGTCATCACGGTGGCATAACACATATGCGGCTATTACTGCAGGACAGGTTGAAGCAGGACTCGCCTGAAAACACTACATTTTGCCACTCTGCATACCAGTGATGGCGTTCAAGTGCCCATTGCAAACTGAGGCGTTCGTGTTTTCTAGACAATAGAAACTGATGCAATAGCATGCGTGCCATAAGTTCAGCCCACAGCAGATGGCATTGAACCGTCGATGCAGACAAGTCCACACCCATTGCAGTTCTCCAATGTCAAGCCAACACTGTGGATGGGGCTGTATGGTGCGTTACGGCCATGCGTACCAGATGGCGGTAATCCGGTTTGTTGGTCACATTGCATGGTCCAGTATCCACTCGTCGCTGTGTAGGACCCTAATCTATCCACTGGTTCCACACACGCATCACTGTCGTAGCAGCATTCCCTGTACGAGCCGAAATGTCACGGTATAACCAACCTGTTTCCCAGAGACCAATCATTCTGCCCCATTTAAATTTACTCACTTGCTGATATGGCACCCTTTGAAATCGACGAGGCATACTGGCACTTGCTTTCACTTCGTTTGACGGCTCTTGACTGACTGAGCTAGGCGTAACACATAAACTTCCAGTCACACAAGAGAGAGCGCTGCTGGGCTTACGTGTACGCCATCTCTCTGCAATTGTTATAACTTATTGCTGGTACACTCTTCCACACATCATTCGGGCCATTCTTTCTGGGTGTAGCAGTTGTTTACAAACACTAGTGTAGATATTTCACGAGGAACTTTTTGTGTAAAAAAAATGCGTGCTTCTTTCCTTTCGAAGCCATTTGTAACATTAATCTTTAGCTTGTTCCTGAAACAAACAAGAAACTTCGAAATTAAATATAAAAATTACTGAAAACCAAACTGTTACATTTACTTCTATACAAAGTTTCAGAGTATCTTTTATTATATTTAGGATTTCGTTTCAAATTTATGTCTTCCAAACTGGATTCAAAAAACCAAATTTCACAAACTTGTATTGCCCTACCTCTTATTCTCAACCAGGCAACAGTTATAAGAATAGTTGGCCCGATATCTGTTGTTTCGATATGTCTACCTCCGCGAGTACGAATTATTCCCTACTTGCCAGGTGTTGTATCATCGCCGCTGATATAATTTCGCGTGTTTTAAAAGGCAATGGCGAATGCTTGGCACTTGCAACAAGTAAATATTTTTATAAGTAGGACGCAGTGCTCAATAAGACCACATAAAAATTGCATAAAATTTGAAAGGAAACAAAATATACAATTATTATATGGTTGAAACACCTATTGTTTTTATGATGGCAAAAGGTCTTAGCGTTAGTTTTTTTCATACGTCAAAATCTCGATAACCTTAAACATTATCCAGAAAATCGTAATTAATTCCAAACCGTTTCCAATAATTTGTGAAAAATAATCTAAACTTAATTTTCTAGTGTTGGTATAACTCTTAGGAGTTGGTTTGGGCTATAAATTGCATAACATATATTTACCTCATTTTCCACAAGAAATGTCTTCCCAAAATATTTCAGGCGATTTTCCAAACAGCCTATATATACTACTTATCCAATACAAATCCAAATCTCAGTGACTTGTATGTGAGATAGTAGCAATTATCATTCATAGCTGTAAATTTTTTAAATTTTCAATTATCTTTGTATGCCTTTCAGGTAAAATAGTTTTATACTGCTCATCTAGTACACAGAGATATTATTTTCATAATTACTTTCAATGATCTTAAAGTTTTATGTTTTATATGTTTCATTACTTTCAACTTCATTTAATTTTTAAACTAAAACGAGTGATTCAACTTTTTAACATTGAATAAATATTTAATTACATACAGCAATATTAATTAGAAAAATTATGTTGATATTATTTTTATATTAATGGAAAATAGTAGATAACATTTATTTTAAATTAATTTTCCGAATAATTGTATATACTTACTTAAGAATGATTTTATGCAAATGGAAAGAACTGCAGTCAAGAATTGTAAAAAGTATGGAGAAGAAAAAGATAAAGATTGCATTTACTCGCATAAACTTACAAAATATAAACCCGTTGCTATATGTAAATAATGTACCAAGCAATATTCTTGTAAAAAAACGCCTACATTGAGGTACAGTTTACGTGCAGAGAAACAGAATCCATGGAGCATTAAAGACGTCATTTCCACGCTTGTATAAAGCATCATTACCTCTTTTCCATTAGTAACATTGACTATTTGGTTTGAGTAATGTCATTGCTTGATTTTTTAAAAAACTTTGTCTTATTAGCAACGTAAACATACTTAGTAAAAATTTTTTATTGTAGTGAATGTGGTAAATATTTTTGTAAATAAAAACATACAAAACACGTTTAATCAAAGTTACATAATTTTCAAAACGAAAACTTAGCAAGAACGTTTTAATGCTGTGAAGAAACTAGTGGTACCAGTTTATTTTCTACCCAACATTACACAAGTGTTCAACATATACATGTATGCAAAATATGTATAAATAAATACGTAAAAAGTCTTAAAGGTATAAAGAATTAAAATATTACCAGACAATATGAATAAAAATACACCAATATTATGACAATGTTTCATTTCCAAAAAGTTACATAATATTAATATAGTATAAGTAAATACGGCTCCACCAAACATGAGTCAAAAGAAAGTTGAGTATTAGAGGCAGTTAGCAAAATCTTGAAATCTACGTGGACATAGTAAACTAAAATTAATTCATATAAAAATATTAATTGTTAATCATTACAATAAACTTAGAAGAGAAACAAAATGAGAAAAATTGAAGAATAAGAAATATATATTATAAAAATGTACAACAGTGTCAGTTTAATTTCTATGAAGATATATTTGTTCATCTAACAGATAGAAAACAGTTTGCAACGAAGTAATAGATTTTCAACAATTTGCAAATCTGAATATGACCAAAATGTTAAAATCTTATGACATTAAGAAACTTGGGATGACANAGATTTTCAACAATTTGCAAATCTGAATATGACCAAAATGTTAAAATCTTATGACATTAAGAAACTTGGGATGACATGCTGTTGATTATTCGGGAACACCATTTTCGAACATACAGTATAAACGAAAACACGAAAGTCTGAATTTTATGCTGACAGTGCGAGCTGTTAACACACCAAATTTGGTTCAAATAGGTTGTGTGATTCCTGAGATTTCACATAACACCACAAAACTTAAAATGCTATCATTTTATACATGAGCATCCAATATGGACGAAACTAATAAGATTCGGGTATCCGTACTATTTACTTCTAACGTTGCTAGTTTAATGATAATAGTGCGGTTTTATAGGTATTTTTTGGGTATACACAAAAACTCACACACAACCACCCATAAACATGGAGATTAAAACTACCGTTATCTCATAAATAAATCCTTCCTTCAAAAATTAGGGTAAAATAGCATAATAAATAAATTTATCACTTTTGATCAGGCGAAAACCGTGTTTTACCAAACGATGATAGATTTTGTATACTTCTAGATAATTTTAATTGTGAAAGTTATCTGTATAATTATTTTGTAATGCATAATTTGTAAATTATGATTATTATCTTCTACTGGTATGACTTTTTATCTGTATACTGTGTTTTATTTGTAATATGTATTTTTTTGTGTATGTTTATGCTATATATATATATATATATATATATATATATATATATATATAATTTTTGTAATTTGGACTCCTTCCATATCTCCGAGCTTATCTGGATCTCACGAGATCAAATGGAATATAAATAATGAATAAAACAATACATTTTGAGTGTAGAGGTTGTGTTTGAAATTTAAAATTTATGATTCATTCGAAAAAGAGGGCGAAAGATGGATAACGCCTCAAGCGATCACTGCTGAGTAAGTAAACATTGCATATTAATTAATGATAACGACATTTGAGAGTAGTATCGTTGAGAGAGAATTTAGCAAAACATGAAAACACCGACAGGCTTTCTATCAGAAGTGCACCAAATTTCGTATGTTTGTCTATAAATATTGAAATGGCCACAATTTTGAAACTGAGTTCCAGGCATTGTCGAAACCTATAAAAGTCAGGTGTACTTAATAAGTTTTATATGAGTACCAAGTTTGGTGTAATTCAGTTGAAGCGTTAAAAAATTTAAAAGGGGGACACACGCGCACAAACACACACACTCACGTACACACCTACAGGAAAGTGATCTCATAAGCCTTCCTTTCCTTTGGAAAGTAGTATAAAAACATAAGACAATATGCACAAGAAAACGGTAAAGAATTGTTTATATTTATGTCAAGGACATAAAATGCTAATATTTACATAGCATTGTGTTCTTTAATCATTGATATTGCAGCCAATATCACTTATCGGAATTGCTATCCAGGAAAGTGACCTCGGGATAATTTAATGAATGGAAAATCGTGAAATCTATATACGAATCGAAATCGGGACATTTGGGCATGCAAATATGGTCTCTAACTTATCGCAATTCCCTTGTGTGAATTAAGTGAAGGCCCTTTGTAGTTATACATATTTAGACAATCTATTTAGTAAACTGTGTTTAACCCAAAATGTTTTATACTTATATAGTTCCGAGTCACGTAAATAACCTCTTCATGGACTAATTTATCATCTAAAGTGTTTCACTTCACGCATATTGTCCGTTAAGTGTGTGGACAAATTATTAAATACATTGTCTCCGTAAATAATTTCCTATTCTTACTTGATAAGCTATTCAGAGATCAACCCATTCGGAAGATTTAATCGAACAAGTGCCATCGTGATGATGCAGACAAAACAAGCGAGTTGAGTTTACATTATAAGTTAAGATTTACACTGCCGAAGATACCCGAAGCGATACTTTTGAGAATTTTGGTAAGTATAAATTAGACAGTTGATGTGCTCTTGGTGTATACACATAAGCAGATACTATTACGTTATCTTGTAAATGATACTGATATGTAATGAATGTACACTCCCTGAAAAAGAAAATGCCACACCATAAAGGCATGGATGCAGCACAACGAAACATGCAGAGCAGACATAGTGAATTTGATTACCATTTCTCGCCAATCACATGAACTGCTCATGATTCAAGATGTCGTCATGGTCATGCGAAGTATGTGTTTAGGCTGCGTCTGTGTCTGGAGAGCGTTGTAATGCCTTTAAGACGCCGTAGTACGCGGATCAGTCAAATGGATGAGTTCACGAGAGGTTCTATCGTAGGCCTCCACGTGCTTGTTGTACTTTCCTATATTGCGCAATAAACGCGATGCACTGCCACAATAATCGGTCGCATTTGTCACTAATGGTCGCAGAAAGTAAATGCATGACGTAGTAGTGGGACTGGAGCTCGGATATGGACGTCAGAGTGCACAAGTAATTCCATCAGATCCCATGCCGTAGCAAACACACAGTACATAACTGGCGACATTTTGCGAAGTGTGCAGGGCGATTTAGATGCTTCGTTATTACATGGAGAAGGTCAAACGGATTTGCTGATGCAGGTTATTTTTTGTACAGCCATTCGTTGTGAAGGCTACCCTAACCAGTGAGCCACCGTTATCATAGCTTAGAAAGTTTTCGCACAAAATCTGCGTAGGGTACATAACGGAATATTGTAATCTTCAGATACAAATCTCGTTTCTTTCTCACCAATGATGGTCACCATATTAGAGCTTTGTGGCGACGTGGGTATTGGGTGGATTCCTTTCTCATTGTGGAGGGCCACGCAGCCCGTCAACATAGGGCCATTGTTTGAGGTGCTATCATGCAGCACCAACAGTCATTGTTCTCTAGTGGTGGAGCCAGAGGGAATCCCTAAACATCGGGACAATGCCGAACACTAAGTTATCGACCATTCCATAACAATTAGAAATCATGACCTCAAGCGGCAGGGCATATAAATACTAGCACCCCTCCCTGCATAAGTCTGTCGAGTTATGTGTCAGTAGTAATGTATTTTTGTGTTTCCAGCGATTCTTTTGTAACTCTCAGCAGACATTGCAGCCAAGTATTATTGTGTTATACTCCTATATTTTCTGATAGGCTATGCACATTATTGCATTCTTTAGTCGATATAGCCTAGTGATAACCAAAATCCTAATTTATTATTTTGACGTATGTAACCTGCACACTGCCATGGCAACTCTCGGGGTAATACCGAAGACTTGTACGAAATCATCACCCCGATGTTTTCGGTATAGACGCCAAGGAGTTCGGCATTGTCACGAAATCTTGGATTGCTGTCTAAATAATTTAATTGCTAGGCAAATAATTTATTACTATTGGTGAGAATAACAAATATTTATATCAGGGAATATCTCTGAAGCAGCGAAAAATTACTAATTAAAACGTTTTAAATGTCAAAGATGAAGAATCTAAAACGGAGGACTGGCCGAGCCAAGTGGACAGAGAATGATTTGCAAAATGCCATATAAGCAAATATGGAGGGGAATATATTCAGAGAAGCGACTTGACTATTCAACATTCCGTTAACAACACTGCATGACAGTTTAAGGACACGTAACACCAACCGTCCAAGTCTGGGTAGAAAACCAGCATTTTATAAAGACCAGAAGGAATAAATACACTGAGGCATCAAAAATCATGGGATACCTCTTAATATCGTGTCGGACCTCCTTTTGTCGGCGAAGTGCAGCAACTCGACGTGGTATGGACTCAACAAGTCGTTGGAAATCCCCGGCAGAAATATTGAGCCATGGTGCATCTATAGACGTCCATAATTTCGAAAGTGTTGCCGGTGCAGAAGTTTGTGCACGAACTGAGTTCTCAATTATTTCCCATAAATGTTCGATGGGATTCATGTCGGGCGATCTTGGTGGCCAAATCATTCGCTGGAATTGTCCAGAATGTTCTTCAAACCAATCGCGAACAGTTGTGGCCCGATGACGTGGCACATTTTCATCCATAAAAATTCCATCGTTGTTTGGGTACATGAAGTCCATTAATGGCTGCAAGTGGTCTCCAATAAACTGAACATAACCCTTTACAGTCAATGATCGGTTCAGTTGGACCAGAGGACCCAGTCCATTCCATGTAAAAACAGCCCACACCATTATGGAGCCACCACCAGCTTGCACAGTTCCTTGTTGACAACTTGGGTCCATGGATTCGTGGGGTCTGCGCCACACTTGAAACCTACCATCAGATCTTACCAACTGAAATCGGAACTCATCTGACCAAGCCACGGTTTTCCAGTCGTCTAGGGTCCAACCGATATGGTCACGAGCCCAGCAGAGCCGCTGCAGGCGATGTCACGCTGTTAGTAAAGGCACTCGAGTCGGTCTTCTGCTGGCATAGCCCAGTACAGCCTAAGTTCGCCGCACTATCCTAACGGGTTCATCCGTCGTACGTCCCACATTGATTCATGCAGTTATTTCACGCAGTGTTGCTTGTCTGTTAACATTGACCATTCTGCGCACACATCGTTGGTCTCAGTCATTAAGTGCAGGCGGTCGGCCACTGCGTTGTCCATGGTGGGAGGTTATGCCTGAAGTTAGGTATTCTCGGCTCACTCTTGAAACTGTGGATCTCGGAAAGTTGAATTCCCTAACCATTTACGAAATGGAATGTCCCATGAGTCTAGCTCCAACTATCATTCCGTGTTCAAAGTCTGTTAATTCCCGTCGTGCGGCCATAATCACGTCAGAAACCTTTTCACATGAATCACTTGACTACAAATGAAAGCCCAACCAATGCAGTGCCCATTTATATATTTTGTATGCGATACTACTACCATCTGTTTATTTGCATATTGCTATCCCATGACGTTCGTCACCTCAGTGTAGAACCAAATGTGATTTGCAAAACATTTTGCGAAGAAAGGCGCGAAGCTGCTGAAGATCGCCTCTCTGGTTTCTTAAAAAAAGAACACGTCTGTCAGTATTATAAAGCCAGAACCTACTAATACAAACAACATTGCTGGTTTCAAATTTGTCTCAATTGATGGATAAATGCCAGTGTCATGGGTATAAAATATTTAATGTAGATGAAAGGGGGATCACATGCGTATAAAAACCATGGTCAATTATCTCTCCTAAAGGGGAAAAACAAATACGCTTCACCTAAATTGGAGAATCAGGAAGAAACATAACTATTTTCTCTTCAATGTATGTGCACATATATTGATTTTCCAGGTTTGATATTACAAGGAGCATGCCACAAGGGTGGACCAGAAGGGAAAGCCTATGCCTGCTCTGAATCGTAGTGGATGACATAGGAATTGATTCTCTCGTGGGTGCAGCATTTTGAAAATTTTGTTTAAACGATCCCATTATAACTGTCCTCTTACTCCTAGACATCAATTCTAGTCCCATATATTTACAAACCTGTAATTACTACAAAGAAAATGCTCTGATTATGTTTCTGCTACCATCTCACACACCACATGGACTTCATCCTGTTAACATTACATTTTTCGGAACCCTTAAAGGGGCATTTAATAAAGACTATTATATTTACAGGAGAGAGTTGACCTAAAATTTTGACCTCTGATGTAACACAGCTCATAGGAGAGCCTATCTTAATGCTGCAAATATGGATAAAGCCATCTCCAGATTTAGGGTGGCACGAATTTGTTCTCTGAATCCAGAAGTCGTCTGTAAGGATCTCCAGAATTCTCCTAGGGATTTTAGGAGCGTAGAGGAATGACGATCAACCGAATCGCAATCAGTCTAACTGCAGGAAGTTGCTCCTTCAATGGACTGTCGTTCTCCTTCCTCTTCTGGTGTGCAAGAAAACCCTACAAAGGGTGGCCACTTCTCTATCGTAGACATTTCACCCATCCCAGGGCTTTCGAGATTTAGGCCTATGACATCACAGCGAGGGTGGATGAATCAGCATTCAGAACACCAATGAAGCAAAAAGCAAAATAATGAGGAAAAGGTGGGCAGGAGAAATATAAAAGGCTTAAAGAAAGCAAATGTTACTGGAGCTCGGAAAATAACGAAAACTGTAAGAAATCGGTCATATAAATTACGGCAAGGAAGTTCTTCAAAGGATATCAATGTACAAGGAGATGAAACAACAATATACGAAAACACTGATGATGATATGGACCCTGATGAAATTGTTTACCTTGATGGAGTGCAGACAGCTAATCAAGAATGATGATATATTTGTGGGCAATTTGAGCACGAAAGAGAGCTGTGGTATAAAATCTCTAATGTCAAGTGTAATAATCGGACTCACAAAGACTGAAGGTCCTGGGAGAAAGGGGAAGTTGCTTATCTGAGCAATTTCTGCGCCTGGAGCTTCAACTTAATTGGGTTAAGCATCCTTCACTGATAATATGCAAATAACAAAAGACAAGGAACTTTTTCCTTAGATTGATGGTGGCTTTGAAATCACACATCCAAGGTACCTTTCTGCTGTGCATAACAATTTGCTTAAATATGATGGCCACAGGACATGTTTCTATGACAGTGTAGTTGATTACTGGGAAATAATTATATTCGAAGAATGCTCAGGACAATTTTGTGAACAACGAAAAAGGTTTGATTGAAATGTGCCATATTTTTCGTCTTTCACATTATTCTCCTGATCCTCCTGAAAAGTACTATACATATCTTGAAAATATTGATGTTATAGAAAATGTACGCTGGAAATACTATGTTTTACTCCAAGATACATTCATCTGCACATACTTTTGTAGATGTGTACTGAATATGAGAGCCTTTTACGTAACTAAAATATTTTTTGCAAATTTGCTACTTCTGACGCTTTTTGTTTGTAATGTTGGCGACTTTGCAATAGCATAATCTGGCAAACCTGAAAGTGAATATTACGCTTCTAGGCTCCTATACCCAAAAACCAGTATGCTTGATATCAGGCTACATAAAACTCTTCCATTGTCTAAAAACTCACACTTATTTTAAATTTCCGTATCGAAATACAACACTGGACGCTTAGTCTAGTCGTCCAAGCTGCACTGACTAATTGTTGTGGCTTCGTCCGGTGGAGGCTTCGTCAGGTTGAGGCTTCATCCGGTGGACGGCGGAAAGCCGGTACGTCTGAATATGTCCATTAGCTGTGTGCTCATTTAACACAGTGGACGACGCCACAGCGTGGCAGATTCAAATGGGTGACATGGAGACAACGGCGGCCGTCCACGGCGCATTGCGGCCGACAGCGGCCGACAGCGTCACGTGTGAAAGCTTCCATATGCCCCCATTGTTATTTTTAAACACGGCGCCATGCCGTCCACTGCGCATGGCGAAAAACCTTATCGTCTGAAAAGGGCTTAACGTATTTGGGTAACAACCAATCACCTCATATATAGGATAATTTTTCAGATGTTCGATTNCAACGGCGGCCGTCCACGGCGCATTGCGGCCGACAGCGGCCGACAGCGTCACGTGTGAAAGCTTCCATATGCCCCCGTTGTTATTTTTAAACACGGCGCCATGCCGTCCACTGCGCATGGCGAAAAACCTTATGGTCTGAAAAGGGCTTAACGTATTTGGGTAACAACCAATCACCTCATATATAGGATAATTTTTCAGATGTTCGATTNGGTCTGAAAAGGGCTTAACGTATTTGGGTAACAACCAATCACCTCATATATAGGATAATTTTTCAGATGTTCGATTAAAAAAGTATGAAGAAACCGTGAACAGACTACATGCTCACTTTGTTCTATTTTAAGCATTCATTCACCGTGTGGCACTTCCTTTGTCATGCAATGTGTTTACAGTATTTATTTATTGTGGTGTGCTTAAAACTCTCTGAACTGAAAATGTGATATAAAATCACTTCATTCTGACTCACATCATTGCTAATTCTGTATTTGAACTAACATACAATACTTATCGAGAAAGTAAAAATGGCAATCTGGCAGTATTAAATGATAAACAAAATTGACTGGGCAGTAAATAAACATGTTGGATACTAAGAAAAAATTAAGAATGGCAGAAAGTTACTGCCACAGATTCCATGACGTCACATACCTTATTAAAATTTTTAAAAACTCTCCAATTTTACTTGATACAAGGAGCAGAAATGTAGAGCGCCAAAGACATCTGTGCTCTAGTAGAATCAAAAAGGAGACTGCTGATAATCACCAACTTGCACGTCATTTTCCCGGTGGCTATTTTTCAGCCATTATTGAACCTGGCTGAAGAATGTTGTCAAGTGAAAGTATCGCGATTTGAATGCCTGCCGAAATGTGCCTCGTGTGCCTGCTCCTGTCATGATGTCACTGCACAAACGCCAGTCAGTCCGTCCCTTGTTTCCATGGGTCGTTTACCGGTTTCTCGTCAGCACAGTTTGAAATAAGCAATGGATACCGAAACTAGCAACAAACCCAACATGTCAAGAAATAGTAAAGAGTGTATTCTACCAAACTGCACGAGTACACTACAGAAAACGATGGATAAAATATACATACAAGCGCCAAAAACACNGAGTGTATTCTACCAAACTGCACGAGTACACTACAGAAAACGATGGATAAAATATACATACAAGCGCCAAAAACACATAGAAAACAAAAGGGTGACTTTAATAATGTTTCGTCCAAATAAACCGTTTTGTATGTGAAAATCATTCTTATGTATGAATATTAAAATATGTTTTTATATACATGTACTCAGGTATCCTCGAATGTTATACATAACAATGGCACTTACATGTAGTTTTCCCTATACTTGTTTCGTTTTATTAAATAATTCAGCACACAACCAACAATTCTTATAATATAAACTCGCATTTTTTGGTAAAAATCAGATTTTCATATTTTTCAATGTACCAGATAATATATGCATATTACTATACCACCATGTAATCTACATAATTGTTTCAATATAAAAATTTTTTACCTCCAACTATTGCATTTGGTGAATGGCTTTTAGTTGTTTGCACACTTTTTCCCGAAATAAATTTTACGGGCGTGGTACAGACAGGCCTGCCAAGTAAATTATAATTATTGTTTGTTACGTACACCCACAGTTTAAAATTGTGTGTAGAAGCAGAAAAACTGGGCCAACCGATGTTGTAGCTGTCGGCAATGACAAATCATATTGTTTCATAACAGTTGTATAGTCTTTTTCAACCGTTTTATAGACATATAATAAATCGAGTATTTAACTGCATAAATAGCTGTTATATACACTGGAGAGTCAAAAAACTGGCATAGGCATGCGTATGCAAATAACAGAGGTATAGAACCAATCAGAGCAACGCGAGGCGGTCGCCAGCGCCTATATAAGACAACAAGCGTCTGGCAAAGTTGCTAGATCGGTTACTGCTGCTACAATGCTAGGTTATCAAGATTTAAATGAGTTTGAATGTGGTGTTATAGTCGGCGTACGAGAGATAAGACGTAGCATCTCCAANTAGGTTATCAAGATTTAAATGAGTTTGAATGTGGTGTTATAGTCGGCGTACGAGAGATAAGACGTAGCATCTCCAAGGTAGTGATACAATTTGGATTTTCGTGTACGACCATTTCACGAGTGTACCGTGAATATCGGAAATCCGGNGAGTGTATTCTACCAAACTGCACGAGTACACTACAGAAAACGATGGATAAAATATACATACAAGCGCCAAAAACACCTAGAAAACAAAAGGGTGACTTTAATAATGTTTCGTCCAAATAAACCGTTTTGTATTTGAAAATCATTCTTATGTATGAATATTAAAATANATAGAAAACAAAAGGGTGACTTTAATAATGTTTCGTCCAAATAAACCGTTTTGTATGTGAAAATCATTCTTATGTATGAATATTAAAATATGTTTTTATATACATGTACTCAGGTATCCTCGAATGTTATACATAACAATGGCACTTACATGTAATTTTCCCTATACTTGTTTCGTTTTATTAAATAATTCAGCACACAACCAACAATTCTTATAATATAAACTCGCATTTTTTGGTAAAAATCAGATTTTCATATTTTTCAATGTACCAGATAATATATGCATATTACTATACCACCATGTAATCTACATAATTGTTTCAATATAAAAATTTTTTACCTCCAACTATTGCATTTGGTGAATGGCTTTTAGTTGTTTGCGCACTTTTTCCCGAAATAAATTTTACGGGCGTGGTACAGACAGGCCTGCCAAGTAAATTATAATTATTGTTTGTTACGTACACCCACAGTTTAACATTGTGTGTAGAAGCAGAAAAACTGGGCCAACCGATGTTGTAGCTGTCGGCAATGACAAATCATATTGTTTCATAACAGTTGTATAGTCTTTTTCAACCGTTTTATAGACATATAATAAATCGAGTATTTAACTGCATAAATAGCTGTTATATACACTGGAGAGTCAAAAAACTGGCATAGGCATGCGTATGCAAATAACAGAGGTATAGAACCAATCAGAGCAACGCGAGGCGGTCGCCAGCGCCTATATAAGACAACAAGCGTCTGGCAAAGTTGCTAGATCGGTTACTGCTGCTACAATGCTAGGTTATCAAGATTTAAATGAGTTTGAATGTGGTGTTATAGTCGGCGTACGAGAGATAAGACGTAGCATCTCCAAGGTAGTGATACAATTTGGATTTTCGTGTACGACCATTTCACGAGTGTACCGTGAATATCGGAAATCCGGCAAAACATCAAATCTTTAACATCGCTGTGGCCGGAAAAATATCGTGAACGAACGGGACAAACGACGACTGAAGAGAATCATTAAACGTGACAGACGTGCAACCCTTTCTCAGATTGGCGCAGATTTCAATGCTGGGGCATCAACAAGTCCCAGCGTGCGAACTATTCAACGGACCATCATTGATATGGGCTTTCGGAGCCGAAGTCCCACTCGTGTACCGTTGTTGACTGCACGACACAAAGCTTTACGCCTCGCATGGGCCCGCCAACACCGCCATTGGACTGTTGATGACTGGAAACGTGTTGCCTGGTCTGACGAGCCTCGTTTCCAATTTTATCGGGTGGATGGACGTGTACGGTTATGGAGACATCCTCATGAATCCATGGACCCTACATGTCAACAGGGGACTGTTCAAGTTGGTGGAGACTCTGTGATGGTATGAGGCGTGTGCAGTTGGCGTGAAATGGGACCCCTGATACGTGTAGATACGACTCTGGCAGGTGACAGATACGTAATCATCCTGTCCGATCACCTTCACCCATTCATATCCATTGTGAATTCCGACGGACGTGGACAATTCCAGCAAGACAATGCGATACCCCACACGTCGAGAGTTGCTACCGAGTGGGTCCAGGAACACTCTTCTGACTTTAGACACTTCCATTGGCCACCTAAATGACCAGACATGAACATTATTGAGAATATCTGGGATGCCTAGCAACGTGCTGTTCAGAAGAGATCTCCACTGCCTCGCACTCCTATGGATTTGTGGACTGCCCTGTAGGATTCATGGTGTGAATTACCTCTTGCCACGTCGTTTTGTGGTACTTCTACGTGCTCGCGGGGGCGCTACACGATATTAAGCAGGTGTACTAGTTTTTTTGGCTCTTCAGTGTAGTTACTGTCTTGAAAGTAAATGCTATATTGAACGTATAAATCTGCAGTATAATGCACAGGTATATGTGTACGATGCATATTAATTTTTATTAATGTATATATTATCTGCATTTACCTGATGCCTTTTATGTTGTATTTACCTGGGGATATACCAATGCATTCTGTCAACATTACTAAAATGTGTACAGATGTTTGTGTAGGCCTACTCTAAGCGTACAAACACAAATTTCAACTAAATGCAAAATCCACACATACCGACAAACATAAAATATTTTTGAAACAAAACAAGATAACGAATTACATTTATAAATGAAATGCTCTNCGTATAAATCTGCAGTATAATGCACAGGTATATGTGTACGATGCATATTAATTTTTATTAATGTATATATTATCTGGATTTACCTGATGCCTTTTATGTTGTATTTACCTGGGGATATACCAATGCATTCTGTCAACATTACTAAAATGTGTACAGATGTTTGTGTAGGCCTACTCTAAGCGTACAAACACAAATTTCAACTAAATGCAAAATGCACACATACCGACAAACATAAAATATTTTTGAAACAAAACAAGATAACGAATTACATTTATAAATGAAATGCTCTNCCACACATACCGACAAACATAAAATATTTTTGAAACAAAACAAGATAACGAATTACATTTATAAATGAAATGCTCTTCACGCACATGCCAATAAGTGTTTCTTAAAATGAGGTGAAAAGGTTAGATAATAAAATAACGCAATATCATATGTATACATTAGATATACAGAGTATTAAAATAATAACAATATACCGATTTTAACTTTATATTTCTTACTTCTGTACACTAAGATATAAACCTTATGTTTAATGGAAAGCCGAGCTTTCACATGTGCCAGAGCAAGCGGCCCTTTTTTTTTTGACGGCCGCAGAGCCACAATTGGTTGAGAGAAAGGAGGATTTGTTAGCCGTAACTGCACGCCCTGTAACCAGCGTGGCGTTAGTGGGCGTGTTGATTAGCCGTGATGCAAGTGACTTTTTATTAAAACTACGTTTTATAGATCTTGCAAGGTTGTTTAAATCTGTCAGCAGTAAAAACTTTTATTAAAATATACATATTTTACCTTAAAACATTCAAGAATGGTGCGCTTACACGATATGGCTAGAGATTGTGCTCTTTTTCTTCAGTAATGAAATCGCTGTGGTCATTGTATTTTCTGAACCATTCGTATCTTTATTTGCGATTGCATTACTTAAATACAGTTAAGCTTATATGCAGATGTGGATTACATACTGTATATAATTAATATTTAAAACTATCTTTGGTTTAAGGATCATGAGTGTAGGGCTTTAGCTACGTACCTTTGAATAACCCCCTTTAATTTTTGGTCCAGCAGAATAATTGGAGTGTTTACATGGTTGAGTACCACAACGGTGTCAACTCGTGGTAGGTTTTCAGAGTGTGCTTTTGGGAAATCGTCATACATTTCCCCCAGCAAAAGATAATAACACCAGTAGCTGGTATCTCTCCATGTGCACACTAAGGGCGGGTTTGTGCATTGTCGTTAGGCGAATGAAAAAGAGTTTCACGACCACGTGATAATCGCCACGTAAAGCACTACTTTTAGTTGAAAATAGCTAACTTAGCACAACATTTTATGCAATAAACGTTGAACGTATCCTACTTTTATACATGCGTCTAAATGCGCCCCCGCCAATTACAACTATATTTATTGCATGTACATGTCACCTAACACGTAACATGCATTGTCACCATGAGTACGTCACGGAGGTGGGACTCGCAGCATAGCGGTGGGATGAGGTGCTCCTTCGATTGCTCGCTGTCTGAAGATTAAAGAGCAACATAATATCAAGTCCTTTACCCGGGAAGGAAGTTTTTCACACTTGAAAAATTCCTGATCCGGACGGGAATTGAACCCGAGAACATTGGCTCAGTAGAACCCACCAACTAAATGGTTATGTAAGAATGCAGAATAAAGTTTATAAAATGTTTGTGTTAATAGAAGTGAGTGAGCTGCTNACCAACTAAATGGTTATGTAAGAATGCAGAATAAAGTTTATAAAATGTTTGTGTTAATAGAAGTGAGTGAGCTGCTGTTATCATCGGGATCTTAAGAGCTGATGATGGTGAAGCGATGTGAGTATGGATCAGCGTTGGAATGCGAGGGCGGGGAAAACGGGAGATCCCCGAAAAAACCCCACCAGCGGCATCGTCCGGTACGATTCCTACATGCGAAAATCTGAGGTTGGCCCCGCGACGAATGAAACCCAGTTCACCTTGGTGGGTGGCGGGTAGACTAACCACTACACCATCGCGTCCCAGTGTAAATAAGACATTCCGTTGTAGGAAAAGCAACCTTTTGTACTTTTCAGCTACGAATTAATACGCCATTTCATTACGTAAAATATAAAATCTGAAAAGCAATTTCATT
Source organism: Clitarchus hookeri (assembly GCA_002778355.1). NCBI lineage: Eukaryota > Metazoa > Arthropoda > Insecta > Phasmatodea > Phasmatidae > Clitarchus > Clitarchus hookeri. The sequence goes on along the minus strand of NQII01003887.1, from coordinate 172,673 downwards.
ATTTTCTAGGTACATGGCAGTTGGAAATCGTTAGTATGGTTTTTTATGCGCTTATATGTAACCTTACGTAAATTCCGTGACAGCAATGAAAACATGTATTTGCTTAATTGTACTTGATTTTAAAAGCAAANATTAAGGTTTTTTATGTGCTTATATGCAACCTTACGTAAATTCCGTGACAGCAATGAAAACATGTATTTGCTTAATTGTACTTGATTTTAAAAGCAATCATTCAATAATATATATAGAGGTAACAAAATTATTTTGCGAATTTCAAAATAAACATTTTGTTTAAATATACAAGAGATAAAAAAATAATTACTTTGTAATCGTTATAGTTAAGTGCCTCNTCAATAATATATATAGAGGTAACAAAATTATTTTGCGAATATCAAAATAAACATTTTGTTTAAATATACAAGAGATAAAAAAATAATTACTTTGTAATCGTTATAGTTAAGTGCCTCTTAAACTTATATTTATGAACGGTCACAAGAAACGTTGTCATTAATATAATTTGAAAGGTAAAAAGAACAATAAATGTTGATACTTACTGTATGATCCAGACGTCATCATTGTGTTATGGTCAGGCGCTGGAGGCGTGTAGCTGTTGCAGTAATATCCTGGGTTTTCTAGCTTTATTACATTCACAGGAGGTTGCATTCCATTACCGCCTTGCATAATTGAAGCTATAAAAAAGAGAAATATAACACATGCCGTTGAGCGTTACCTTTCATTCATTCTCAATACCTTTTTTCATAAAACATCCTGAAGGCAGTGTTCTTAGTTTACGATTACATATATGCAGAACATAATTATCACATATAAATAATAATATATTTGAAGGATACTCGGGGAAAAAAGTGAATGCCAAATTTTCCATAGTCTGAGATAATCTAATGTGTAAGTTTAAATATTTAGTAGAGTGTATACATGTATAAAAATAACTGCATATATATTGGTAAGCCTATTGTCCTGGCATCCTACCAACGTATATCAAACAAAGTAGAACTAATTCGTTTTCTTAAAATTAAATACAAAGTTATGTAAATACAAAATTTTCACCCAGAAAATGGGGCATGTCGATTGTGTTGTAACCACAGAAATAGCATTCATACACATTCTAGAACATCAACAAGCTGCGTACATTGTTTCTCTGTTTTTGTTTCTCTCACTCTCTAATCATGGCGAGGAAGGCTATCAATCAAGGATATACTTTTTTGGTCCACAAAATATCCTAAGGACTTGCTTGCAAAACAGCGAATTGTTCTTTGGATATTCAGAGTAAACCTGAAACAGACAAATGGAAGGGTAAGGCAATAAGAATCACATATCGCAATATGCCATGCATGTTGGCCAAGGAGGAAAGATTTAATATAACTTGTCCACCCACTGTCATAAGATCTTTGTGGAATAATATAACTCGGTGANGGCCAAGGAGGAAAGATTTAATATAACTTGTCCACCCACTGTCATAAGATCTTTGTGGAATAATATAACTCGGTGATAGATGCCGCTGGTAAGTATGATGTTCGTGTTGGTCCTTTTACAACAGGTCTCTCCCAGTAGTCATTATAAGTGTCTCAATATTCCATTAATCGTGAGTTCGGCATGGAAATTATAAGTTCCCTCACAGATCTAGTTTAAATGTGTATACTTTTCGATAGAGAGATGTAAAATAAATCGTCCATTGATGGCTCATTGCTTGTTCAACTTCTACATCATGAAATGGCGAGCGCTTACTTTATGCACCCTTGAAAATATTCTCCCACACTGTTAGAAATAACGCGAATAAAATTATGGGAAACACCAGTTACAAATTATCCAGACATCCGCGTTAAATTACAGTCTCTTCGTATTTTTTTAATAACGCTCTCTCCGTAAATTTCACATAATTCTTCGTAAATTCACGGAACGTGTCCACGTGCAAAATTTTTTAAATGTGCTCTTTGTAAAAAGGGATAAGAAAAAAAAGTTTTACTTTCGTTATGTGGGCGATTCACTGTGTATAAAACGAACTATAAAAATATAAATAATATGTCCAGTGGCGGGATTTGAACTCAGAAAAAAATTTTATTGTCCAATACACTAACTACTCACCTACCACACTTTACAAGGAATTGGTCTTGTATATACGGGATTTATGCAGAATCATGTATGTATCTTTTAGTTTTCAGTCATGTTAGTGTGTTTTCGATTTTGTTTTTTTTTTATTTCAGGTTTACAAACAGGGTGACGAAAAATAATTTTATTTACTTAATTTATTTCACTGTATAAAACAGAGAAATAAAAAAAAACTTTTCAATATTTTGTTTTGTAGTGGGATTTGAATTGAACACGAATCAAAATATAAACAAATTAGTAACTCGAACCACTCAACTACCACACCTTTACAAGAAGTATTTCGTAAACATGGATTTTTTTACACTGAAGAGCCAAAAAAACTGGTTCACCTGCATAATGTCGCGTAGGGCCCCCGCGAGTAGGCAGAAGTGCCGCAAGACGACGAGATATGGACTCGACTCATGTCTGAAAGTATGCAGGAGGAAATTCACCCCATGAATCCCACAGGGCAGTCCACAAATCCATACGAGTGCAAGGCATCTCTTCTGAACAGCACGTTGCAAGGCATCCCAGATATTCTCAATAATGTTCATGTCTGTTGTTTTAGGTGGCCAATGGAATTGTCTAAAGTCAGAAGAGTGTTCCTGGAGCCACTCGTTAGCAACTCTCGACGTGTGGGGTGCCGCATTATCCTGGTGGAATTGTCCACGTCTGTCGGAATGGACAATGGACATGGATGGGTGCAGGCGATCGGACAGGATACTTACGTATCTGTCACCTGTCAGAGTCGTATCTACACGTATCAGGGGTCCCATTTCACGCCAACTTCACACGCCCCATACCATGACAGAGTCTCCACCAGCTTGAACAGTCCCTTATTGACATGTAGGGTCCATGGATTCATGAGGATGTCTCCATACCCGTACACGTCCATCCACCCGATAAAATTGGAAACGAGACTCGTCAGACCAGGCAACGTGTTTCCAGTCATCAACAATCCAATGGCGGTGTTGGCGGGCCCAGGCAAGGCGTAAAACGTTGTGTCGTGCAGTCAACAACGTTACACGAGTAGGCCTTCAGCTGCGAAAGCCCATATCAATGATGGTCCGATGAATAGCTGGCACGCTGGGACTTGTTGATGCCCCAGCATTGAAATCTGCGCCAATCTGAGGAAGGGTTGCACGTCTGCCACATTGAATGATTATCTTCAGTCGTCGTGTGTCCCGTACGTTCACGATATTTTTCTGGCCACAGCGATGTTGAAGATTTGATGTTTTGCCGGATTTCCGATATTCACGGTACACTCGTGAAATGGTCGTACACGAAAATCCAAATTGTATCACTACCTTGGAGATGCTACGTCTTATCTCTCGTACGCCGACTATAACACCACATTCAAACTCATTTAAATCTTGATAACCTGCCATTGTAGCAGCAGTAACCGATCTAGCAACTTTGCCAGACGCTTGTTGTCTTATATAGGCGCTGCCGGCCACATTGCGTTACTCTGATTGGTTCCATACCTCTGTTATCTTCATACGCACGCCTTTACAAGGTTTTTTGCTCTCCAGTGTATGAAAGTGTTGAATGTGCCTGTCTTAGTTGAAATTCGTGTTAGAGCGCTTGATATATTTGTGGTTTGTGAGACAAGGATGGGAAAAAAATTAAATTTTTTTTTCGTTATGTGCGTGTTTTACTGTGTATACAGAAAGTTTTGACCTGTAGAGTAATTTGAACAAGAATGAACTAATTGGCACTCTATTAGTGGTTTGTCATTATTATACTTCTATTTTACAAGACGTTGTATTGTGAAGATTTTATTTTATACGCTTCAGGTATCATCTGCTTTGTTCGTGTCTTAAATTCGATGTCATAAGAATACGAAGTTCTTCCTTATTCTATATTTACGAAGCTCATTGCCGTTATTGGTCATTATGGGGTCCCTTACCATAAGTTAATTCTACATATCCGTAAAAGTTTCCGTACATCTACAGAAATTTCTAACAGTGCGGTCATATGATGTTTCGGCTGGATATTTCTAATTGATGAGTGCGATATTTCTATGTCACTCTAGGAATGAGTGCCCATGAATAAGAAACGCCATTTTTACAGAAACTAGATGTTTGGCACCATGAACTACCAAATGGAGGAATCGAAAACAATCCAGCTTTTGTTCTGTCCATATGCACTATCACAGAAGAGTGTCAGATGTTTTCAGACTTTATGTAATTCACAAAATATAAAATTAGGTAAAATATAAGACACTGCATCTGCTGCTTTTCGTGGTATTGTCTCTTGGTGTGTATAGAAAACAGAATGTCACATAGACAAAACGTGTATATTGAAAGTGAAGAGTGAAAGCTGTCTGCAGTAGTAGACTCCATTAGTCAGTATATTAGGTTTTCTTTCCATTGCAATTGCTCCCTTATTTGATTATTTCTGTGATGTAAGCCTTGCAAGTTGTTTCCTTCTATAAAACACTTGACCCTTTATTTTTAGGTGAAACGTGTTCTGAGAGTCAAATTAACGTAGTTCTGATTCAATTTCCTTACGCTCTGCACAGTCTTTCTTAAGTGCATCTACCCTTTTATTTCTACCTGTTATATCAACTGTATATGTCGCATGTGCTGTATGTATCTGTGCGAGGAGCAAAACTTATGTTAAATTTGTTGCAGAATATTTTTATTTAGCTTTCATAGGGCCCAAACATATTGGGGTGTTTTTCCACAAACCTAGCATGCATTTATTTAAACTGATAAGCTGTCTGGCAAATACACTTTGCACAAATCGTGGAGAATTTAATGGATTCGTCTATCTTTGAAAGACCGTATGTTTTCCTTAATGGAACGGCTTATTAATTCATTTTTATCAACTTTTTTTATGTTTTCCGCGTCTATTCGTGTGAGTTGTTCCAGGTACCTTAATACATTTATAAAGATTTTCTAGCGAGTTCTTGGAAATACAAAAAAAAATTGCTTTAAGATACACAAGAGCGAATGCACCACTTATACAAGCTGACGTTTCCCTTTCTTCTATTGTGTAATGATAACATTGCCCTTTTTTCACGTGTACGTATGTTCTAATATATGTTATATTTCAATTACAATCCCCTTTATTTTATTGGATATCTTCTTCCTTTCATTGACATTCCATTTTTTCCCGTGTACCCTTCATAAACATAAATACACTTTCTTAAAGATATATCATAAACCAAAATTTTGTTCAATAATTTTCACATTAGAGTAGAAAATTTTTTTATGGCATCATTTAGCGATATAATTAAATAAACAAAATCAAACAACTAAACAATTTGCGAACATTAAAAATTTTAACTATGTTATGTATAAGTAAATCTTATTCATATTTTATAATNAACAACTAAACAATTTGCGAACATTAAAAATTTTAACTATGTTATGTATAAGTAAATCTTATTCATATTTTATAATATAACACAAAATTTATACTTATACCAAACGTGGGTAAACGGCCTTTCTCCTCTTACTTTAATGTAATAATTTATTTTGTGATGATATGAATTTCGTTTCTTGTATTGTAAATCGTCTCGTGTAAGAATTCAGAAGGATTGCATATTGTATTATTTACTTTTGATATATTAAGTTTATTAAAGTCATATAGTACATCTGAAGGTAAACATACTGCAAGCTGATACACGCAGCTGTCTGTTACAGTAACGTAATAGTTGTACTTAAACTAACCAATATTAAAATACGTAATACTTGTAATCAGTTGAACTATAATATCAGGCATATTCGTGGCATACTTTGTTTCCAGTTTTATTAGAATTGTAACACATAGTATGGTGAATTAGAGTCGTCACAGAAAGAGGTCGCGGTGTTTGTGTATCAATGCGCAGTGAAGTAGCAGGCCGGAACTTGGGCGTCGCCCCTGGGGGAAATATAGCGCTGAGCGGAAGGCAGTTGGAGCTGGAAGCTCNGTAGCAGGCCGGAACTTGGGCGTCGCCCCTGGGGGAAATATAGCGCTGAGCGGAAGGCAGTTGGAGCTGGAAGCTCGCGGGGGCCAAAACAGAGACGGGCTGTCAGTCCAGAGGATGCCAATTGGAGGTCTCATAAATAAATGTAGTGGATGAGTGACTGTGCTTAGCCCTCAATCAAAGTGACTTTTATATTAGCCTTTAATCGGTGTCGTACCACAAGACTCAATGCGTAAGTTGACTGTAAGAATGTAACCACTTTAGAGATAAATATAGGAATAGGCGTGACAGGTTCTTTCCTTCTTGAGTAAGTCAACCCACCTTCTTTCGTAATCGTTTCCATTAATTTCTGGGCAGAAATGTGGAAGTTTTCCAACCCATGCCGAGGTACCTTATCTGTGGTGCCAGCGGGAAAGCAGTCATTAATTTAAATAAGGCGACTGTAGAAAATCATTGCAAATACTGGTTTGGCAGGTTACGGGTAAGTGCGATTCCTGTAGGAAAACTTACATTTTGACTGAAATTCCGACTTAGCTGCCGGATATCTGGTTTGATAAGCCTATAATAAATTAATTAGTTAATTGTGTAAGATGTAGGAATAAGAATAAATATATTAAATATATTATAGGTTACGTTGCAGAACTCTTGGTGTTAACTTAGTAATAATTTTATTTTAATATTGTTTGAAGAATGTTGCGAGGTTGAAGGATTAACGTAGAAGTACGGATTCAAGATAAACAATCTGATATGTAGGTATATCTCTGGAACTGTAGCTCTTGGATGTCAGATTTGTATTGAAGGTTAACCTAATATTAACTATTAATATTTTATTGTTATGCAATTTCTTGTGAAGCCATGATGCTATTTGGTGAGAAGGGGATACTGGAACGTAAGTTAATATAAAATTGATGTTTGTAGAGCAGAGAATTCTGTGGGAAGAGATCGTGGAGCAAGTAAGGAGGATAGAGTATTTGAGTCAGTATAGCATTGTTTAATCGGAGGAATCATACGATTGTTTAATAGAGTAATCTGGGTCAGTGTTGGAATTTCGTCTAATTGTCTTTAAGGAGTTAAGAAGTGCATCTGAACGTAATGCTCAAGGATATTGGTGGAGAATTTACTGGATAATACAATAAAATTATACATTAACAAATGGACTGGAGTGTGATAAATGTATTGGGTGTAAGGGACATAATCCAATGAACGTCGAAAAATGTATCTTCTACATAATTTGGAAGGAATTTCTTATTTGTACCTGGTTTTTTTAATATCAGAGAATTAAAATTTTCATTTAATTCACTAGCTTCTCGTGATAAACAATTACGTAATTTGAAAGTGAACAGGTTCCAACGTAATTTGTAGTAAAGAAGTGGAAGGTGTCACGCTAAGTAATAAGCTATGTCAGCAGTAATCTGGGTCACCTTACAAATATATAAATATTTTGATATGTTATAACTGACTACAGAAATTCTATCGTATATAAATTAATTATTGTTTTTAATGTGTTATTCATTTTGAATAAAGATACGTAATATCAAAGCAGATTTCTTCTAATTATATTTTCAATAGTATAGATCAATAACATCACCAGTTATTAATAACTGGTGTTAGAAAGCAAGGTAATTTATCCTAATTTACAGCCTTAATAGAATACTTAGACTCAATAAAGGGTTTTCAGGTATTCACTCCAGAGTAAGTATCAACAAAGAAGTAGAGAAATGGTAACCCCTCCTCCCATAGACACATTAACCATGTGGCCACTGTTTGGGATAGTCATGGTCCCCATGTCCCCGTATCACCTAACTTTTGTGACAACCGTACATCAATTCGCTGGGTTAGATGTCCTCAATGTATGCGGTCTATTTTACATGGTATTACGTTAATGCAGGGCTGTTCTTTTCTTTTGTTTCATTGTGGTAGTTACATTTCTCGGGCGGTTACTAAGATTACTTGAAGCAGTAAAATATTGTTACAGTGGTTTTTTGGAGATTAAAAATGTATTTATGGTTTTTTATTTCGATGCACAACTTAAGTTAAACTCGGCTGGTGTAGCCATAATTTCAGGTAATTCTTTTGTCAGGAACTGTTGTCACGGGAAAATAATACACTGTTTAGATCAGCAGGTGGCTGCGATCTTTAGAAACCATCTGCTTTCCTTCTTGTGAATGCCACCAGCACTGTTCTTCACACCAATTGCCACGTGTAGGGTCTTTTCCGTGAGTAGAACTTTTCGCAGATGGTCAGTGATATTTGCTGAGTGACGCATTTGAACACGTGCGATTGAAGCGTGATGGTCAGTGAATTTTTTTTCTCACTCCCACACATGCTGNAAATATATTATAGGTTACGTTGCAGAACTCTTGGTGTTAACTTAGTAATAATTTTATTTTAATATTGTTTGAAGAATGTTGCGAGGTTGAAGGATTAACGTAGAAGTACGGATTCAAGATAAACAATCTGATATGCAGGTATATCTCTGGAACTGTAGCTCTTGGATGTCAGATTTGTATTGAAGGTTAACCTAATATTAACTATTAATATTTTATTGTTATGCAATTTCTTGTGAAGCCATGATGCTATTTGGTGAGTAGGGGATACTGGAACGTAAGTTAATATAAAATTGATGTTTGTAGAGCAGAGAATTCTGTGGGAAGAGATCGTGGAGCAAGTAAGGAGGATAGAGTATTTGAGTCAGTATAGCATTGTTTAATCGGAGGAATCATACGATTGTTTAATAGAGTAATCTGGGTCAGTGTTGGAATTTCGTCTAATTGTCTTTAAGGAGTTAAGAAGTGCATCTGAACGTAATGCTCAAGGATATTGGTGGAGAATTTACTGGATAATACAATAAAATTATACATTAACAAATGGACTGGAGTGTGATAAATGTATTGGGTGTAAGGGACATAATCCAATGAACGTCGAAAAATGTATCTTGTACATAATTTGGAAGGAATTTCTTATTTGTACCTGGTTTTTTTAATATCAGAGAATTAAAATTTTCATTTAATTCACTAGCTTCTCGTGATAAACAATTCCGTAATTTGAAAGTGAACAGGTTCCAACGTAATTTATAGCAAAGAAGTGGAAGGTGTCACGCTAAGTAATAAGCTATGTCAGCAGTAATCTGGGTCACCTTACAAATATATAAATATTTTGATATGTTATAACTGACTACAGAAATTCTATCGTATATAAATTAATTATTGTTTTTAATGTGTTATTCATTTTGAATAAAGATACGTAATATCAAAGCAGATTTCTTCTAATTATATTTTCAATAGTATAGATCAATAACATCACCAGTTATTAATAACTGGTGTTAGAAAGCAAGGTAATTTATCCTAATTTATAGCCTAAATAGAATACTTAGACTCAATAAAGGGTTTTCAGGTATTCACTCCAGAGTAAGTATCAACAAAGAAGTAGAGAAATGGTAACCCCTCCTCCCATAGACACATTAACCATGTGGCCACTGTTTGGGATAGTCATGGTCCCCATGTCCCCGTATCACCTAACTTTTGTGACAACCGTACATCAATTCGCTGGGTTAGATGTCCTCAATGTATGCGGTCTATTTTACATGGTATTACGTTAATGCAGGGCTGTTCTTTTCTTTTGTTTCATTGTGGTAGTTACATTTCTCGGGCGGTTACTAAGATTACTTGAAGCAGTAAAATATTGTTACAGTGGTTTTTTGGAGATTAAAAATGTATTTATGGTTTTTTATTTCGATGCACAACTTAAGTTAAACTCGGCTGGTGTAGCCATAATTTCAGGTAATTCTTTTGTCAGGAACTGTTGTCACGGGAAAATAATACACTGTTTAGATCAGCAGGTGGCTGCGATCTTTAGAAACCATCTGCTTTCCTTCTTGTGAATGCCACCAGCACTGTTCTTCACACCAATTGCCACGTGTAGGGTCTTTTCCGTGAGTAGAACTTTTCGCAGATGGTCAGTGATATTTGATGAGTGACGCATTTGAACACGTGCGATTGAAGCGTGATGGTCAGTGAATTTTTTTTCTCACTCCCACACATGCTGNATGAGTGACGCATTTGAACACGTGCGATTGAAGCGTGATGGTCAGTGAATTTTTTTTCTCACTCCCACACATGCTGTTCGATATTTGTTTCGACTTTTCTGCGAACGTTCAGCAGAAGAACGATGGGGAAAATCATTGTGAAAGTTATTTCTATTCCCGTGACAGGTGTGCGAGAGCTTATAAATACTTAACTTCGCGTAATCTTGCTATCTTTTCCTCTCATTAGCGCTTAATTTCTTGAACTTCAAATGATAAGATGGCAGCGAGAGAACAACGCCTAAGGCAGACGGTGGAGAGACGTCTATTACCATGCAGATAAGTAACTTGTACTTCTCTATTATGTAGGTAGAGTTAATTGGTAGATGTTCTGGGGCCAGCACAACACGTAGTTATAATTAGTGTTCTTTCGAGTTCAGTCGTGTCCCTCACTCGTTCCTGTACCGCAACTAGTTAATTAATTATGTTCCTACTCCAGGTTTTGAACTGTAGACTAGTCTAAATGAATCTCTCAGCAATGGTTCCAAGTATTTGTGTTTAAACCTTTTGAGTTACTGCGAGGCAGCCTGTCAAATAATTTAATTTTGAGTTTATTTTTGTTGAATCTTCGGCCGTGAATATCATCCCTATTCTGATAATTTTCAACTTAAATGTCGCTAATAATTTTTAACAGATAAGTTTTCCGAATTGTAAAAAACTGAATCNATTCTGATAATTTTCAACTTAAATGTCGCTAATAATTTTTAACAGATAAGTTTTCCGAATTGTAAAAAACTGAATCTTTGTCACTATTATTTGATATGTATTACATTAAGCCATGCACCAAACATTTAATATTTCTTTCTACAGGCAGTTAGCTACTCTCCCCCCTCCCCTTTTGGGAATTAATTAATATTATTTNATTTTGATAATTTTCAACTTAAATGTCGCTAATAATTTTTAACAGATAAGTTTTCCGAATTGTAAAAAACTGAATCGTTGTCACTATTATTTGATATGTATTACATTTAGCCATGCACCTAACATTTAATATTTCTTTCTACAGGCAGTTAGCTACTCTCCCCCCTCCCCTTTTGGGAATTAATTAATATTATTTTGATACTGAAGTATAGCTTTAGAAAGAACTATTGACCTCGACAATCAGTCGGTCTCATTCGGTTCCCCCGCTCTGCTACGACGAGTGACAATTTCAATAAATAGTGAGAGGTGTAAATTAAGAATGTGAGTTCTCTTTAGGTGGCGTGGTTCCGAATTGTTGATAATTTGTAAAGTCAAGTAGCTGGTGCCAGGATAGGTAGAGTCGAGCTGTCTGTAGGTGACAGTGCCTTATGAGGAACTTCCAGTTTCGTTAAGAATGAAGGAGAAGTGAGTATCTCTATCGCCCTTCTAGCCAAGTCATCCGTGGCATGTGTCCCGGGCGGTCAACCCGCGCGATCCCGCGTTTCCGTAGATGCGCCTGCAGGGCCTAACTCTGACAGAACACACAAATATCTGCGTCTTCCATCCTGGCAGACTGGGTTTCGATAATACCATCATAATAATGCAGTGGTGGCAGCTACCGTTTAACATTTCCTCGCGAGGTCTCTCCTCAGCTATCGCCACTGGTTCGCGAGTTCCTTCAGTCACTCTGTTGACAGTTTTGGCATCGCGACAAGTGACGGCAGCGGTATAATGCCATTTGGACACTGCCTGCAAAGCAAGAGACGTGATGTAAATTGCGCGAAAAATTTTGCTCATGTCCGAATACGCTACGATGAAAATAGGTGGTTTTAGAGTGCTATTGTNCTGTTGACAGTTTTGGCATCGCGACAAGTGACGGCAGCGGTATAATGCCATTTGGACACTGCCTGCAAAGCAAGAGACGTGATGTAAATTGCGCGAAAAATTTTGCTCATGTCCGAATACGCTACGATGAAAATAGGTGGTTTTAGAGTGCTATTGTGTTATATGATGTTGTTACATGAGGCTAAATCCTCCTTGTTAAAGACTCAGTCCTGCTCCTTATTTATGAACTTCGCGTAAAATGGCATACAAAGTAAGAATAGAGGTGGGACAGCTGAATAGACGTGGAACATGGCTACTGGTGGGACAAGTGTGAGTGATGCCGGCGAGGACGTCAACAAAGGCATGGCAGAGGGCCTGTTTAATTCAGGGGAGCCTACAACTGTAAANAGAGTCCAGCTGTCTGTAGGTGACAGTGCCTTATGAGGAACTTCCAGTTTCGTTAAGAATGAAGGAGAAGTGAGTACCTCTATCGCCCTTCTAGCCAAGTCATCCGTGGCATGTGTCCCGGGCGGTCAACCCGCGCGACCCCGCGTTTCCGTAGATGCGCCTGCAGGGCCTATCTCTGACAGAACACACAAATATCTGCGTCTTCCATCCTGGTAGACTGGGTTTCGATAATACCATCATAATAATGCAGTGGTGGAAGCTACCGTTTAACATTTCCTCGCGAGGTCTCTCCTCAGCTATCGCCACTGGTTCGCGAGTTCCTTCAGTCACTCGGTTGACAGTTTTGGCATCGCGACAAGTGACGGCAGCGGTGTAATGCCATTTGGACACTGCCTGCAAAGCAAGAGACGTAATGTAAATTGCGCAAAAAATTTTGCTCATGTCCGAATCCGCTACGATGAAAATAGGTGGTTTTAGAGTGCTATTGTGCTATATGATGTTGTTACATGAGGCTATTAGGAGGAACAATTTCTGAGTCAGGACGAGGAATAAATACTTGAAGCCGTAAAATGGCATACAAAGTAAGAAGAGAGGTGGGACAGCTGAATAGACGTGGAACATGGTTACTGGTGGGACAAGTGAGAGTGATGCCGGCGAGGACGTCAACAAAGGCATGGCAGAGGGCCTGTTTAATTCAGGGGAGCCTACAACTGTAAAACAAATGGCGCCAAATTTAGATATGGATAGGGCGCTGACACAGCCCTAGATGGTGGAGTGGTTGCAGCTCGTTGAGTGTTATGAGAACCACGCAAACCAAGACGTAAAGACATTTTATTAAGTATTGATAATATTGTAAATATGATTATTTCGGGAGACAGCAAAACATTGATGTCTAGAAAAATGAACCTGATGGGACAGTCGTTGGCAGTTTTGTGAGTGCACCCACACATGAATAATTGCCGAAATGGGCAAGAATTCAAGAATTTTCTACATGAGAACATCCAAGTTCACAAAAATCCAGTAAGCAGTTTCAACAAGTTTTTCAATTGCATACAGGAAAAACAACGAGAGCGATATAGTGGTAAAGGGACCGGCGAAGGAAGCCTCCGTCCATGCTTAAGCCTTGCAGGAAAATATACTAGCCATGTTTCTTAAGGGAATTGCATGCGAGAGCTACATATGGTTACAGAAAGGAAGAGAATGGTGCACAAGGGAACGAACGTACGTTCCCGTGTTATAAGAAGGGTCCTGAAAGCCAGGATAGAAAAAGTTTTTACGCATGTAACAAGACCAGGCATTTCNAGTAAGCAGTTTCAACAAGTTTTTCAATTGCATACAGGAAAAACAACGAGAGCGATATAGTGGTAAAGGGACCGGCTAAGGAAGCCTCCGTCCATGCTTAAGCCTTGCAGGAAAATATACTAGCCATGTTTCTTAAGGGAATTGCATGCGAGAGCTACATATGGTTACAGAAAGGAAGAGAATGGTGCACAATGGAACGAACGTACATTCCCGTGTTATAAGAAGGGTCCTGAAAGCCAGGATAGAAAAAGTTTTTACGCATGTAACAAGACCAGGCATTTCGCGCATGAGTGCAGGCCGAGGAAATGTGGAATATGCAATAAGGCGCGCCACAACAAACAGTTTTCTAGGCGTAAAGTAGGATGTGAAAGGTGTGGAAGAACTGGGCACCACACGAGTGCGTGTAAAGTTCCGTGGTGTAATTATTGTAAAAACATTGGACATCTAGAAGAAAAATGTTTTATGAAAAATTGTTTAAACGCAGAAGTCTTGATGGATTCTCCATCTGCCGACAGGCCGTCAAGGTAGATAGACGGACGGGTTTGGCTAGGAAATTTTCGCATGTGCATGCCTTAAGAATGCACCCCAATTTATTGTTAGAAATATTCATATATGGCGTAAAGTGTAGGTTATTGGTAGACATGGGCATTTATGTTACTATATTAAAAAGGAGTTGTTTTGAAAGGTAAAAACTTTTTTCTGGTGTTAAATGACAGCGTTGATCTTCACACGTCAACAGGGAGTCGATTGGAATTGGCGCGGAAAGCGGCTAATAATTTTGAGATTGGAAATTGAATTTTTTTGTATGTAATTATAATTTGTTAGACGGAATGTTATTTAATGCTGTCGGCTTGCTGGGCCTTGATTTTTAAAATTACTATAAATTCTAAATTTCATTATCGGACAAAACATTAGAGTTAGGAAGTTAGTAGTATGTTTGAAAGAGTATTGCGTTAAGGGGACCACGGGTGTTATATTGATAAATGAAACAAGCGATAACTTTCAGTCAGTGAGGAATGGTAATAATTGTGTACAGGAGAAGGCTGGGCCTGGCGCGGAGAAAACGCTAAGCGAGGGGACACGGACGGATGGAGCGACAGTTGGCCGAGTAATTTGAATTTTGACGAAGCCTGACACACGCGGTGAAGAGATTAGCGCTTTGGCGGCTTCGGGCGCGTAGTATGACCGACGTGGCGAAGGGATTCAAAAGGCGGTGCCGGCAGAGTGTGATAGCCAAGGGTTTGACAGGTTATTATGTGGTCAAGGGATTAGGCGTTGAAAGGAGGGGCGAAGGCGCGGTGGTTCGTGTGCCGTGAAGGGCGACGTAAGGATACGCACACAAAGGAAGCAGGTTTCACGCTAGCAGGCTGCCAGCGCCGACCCGCGCGGGAAGTCGGCGCTGGAGCAGCACGCAGAAGAGGCCGGCNAGCCTTGCGAGAAAGGTGTCGAGTTCTGCGTCAAATGAAGAATTTTTCCATCTGGACAGTGTAACGTTAAAAGTACAAAGAAAGAGAACTGGAGTGCATCCAATAAACAGAAGCAGGAATCATTATGGCAAATATCATAATTTATTTAGTGAACTGAAAAACCGCAACGAAAGATTTCCCCAGTATATGAGAATGTCGTATGAGACTTTCGATTACGTATTAAGAAAAGTGGAGCATCGCTTGACGAAGACATGGTGTAATTAGCACACACAACCTATTACACCAGAAGAAAGGCTTATTATCACAGTAAGGTATGTTATATCTATTGAAAAGATTCATTCCATGCGTAATAAAGCAAATAAGCGTTTGTGATACATGCGTAATAGTAATAATACATATTTGTTGATGTAAACCATGTCATAAGGTACGGTATATTGTCTTAAATGTCTACAGTAGGCCCTATCCACATGTCTATATTATTATTATACCATAGTTTTCCTACATACGCATGAAAGGTGTGTTGTACAGGAAGCTGTTAGAATGTATTGAAGCCTGTGATATGTGTTGTTGGCACAATACCATAAGTAACGTTCTCATGTGATGAAGAAAAGTCCGGAGTAGCTGTAGTAAAGACCTGCGCGGTGAACTCGGAGACACTAGCAGATGAACTGTCGAAAGAATGCAGCAAGTGTGGAGATGAGAAACAATCATGGTGATACGCGAATTGTTCTACGAGTTTTGGCACCTTATTCCGAAACGAAAACCTGTGCGAGTTCGGTATTTTCCTGACATGGGGAAGGAAACCAGAGGTCCTCTTCTTCATGATGCCGTGATGCTTTTTCTTGAAGGTATTGCACCTTTTACTTTTCCATATCATACAAACACTCATTAAATTTGTCCGTAGCTATATGCTTCCTTTTCCTTGTTGGTGCAGATGAAGTCGCAGTTGGAGTTGCGTAATGTGTAGCAGTACTGTCATCGTTAACAGTTTGCGCGCAGTCTTCTATCTCGTAGTCAACAACCTCTCAATTGTCCCCTTTGTCAGAGATCGGTGGGTTTTCAGAGCTAGGAAGCAAAGCGTCATCCGATTCTGATGGTTAAGAAGGAGCAGCACTCTCCATCGGATTTGCAGATGTTATCTTGCTTAAATTACCGGAACTATGTCTTGCTGCAACAAAATCCTATAGGAAGAGCAGCGACTGCAAATATGGCCACTTTGTCACATGTTCGGAACAGACACTATACCCTGAGCACGAAGGTGGAATTTTTCCCACTTCTATAGCGAACTGATCCCTGAGATATTTCCACTTTCTTCTTGCGGTATATTCTAAAACAGAAAATAACGAATCCAATACCAGTACTTGTTTGACTGTGTTCAAGTGGCGAAAAAGTTGTCATTTTGTATGTTACAAACATTTAATTTGGTATCATATGAAAACGTTGTGTTGCATGAATACATTTTGGAACCTTATGAGAAAAGTGATTGAATTTAAAAATTCCCTTACATATGGGAAAAATACTTTTTACGTTTACTTTCAATTGTTTGCGTAACTTCATAATAATATTTTTTGTGCAGTGAAACTATGTTGCAAAATATCCATGAAAGAATATTTGTTAATTGTAACTGCCTTGTTACAAATATAAACACACTGCAACTTACTACCGTATTGTTTGTTGCAGGTATTTAGCAACGGGAGCCTCGTTCAAGACTATATCATTATCTTTCCGAATGGGAGCATATACCGTCGGGAAGATAATTGGTGAAACAGTAACCGCTCTATGGGATGTTCTGCAGCCGGAACACATGCCAGCGCCAGTAAAGGAAAGTTTTGCAATTGTTACCGAGGACTATTTCAAGATTTGGAACTTTCCCAACACTCTTAGTGCTATCGATGGAAAATATGTCCATGTTCTATGTCCGAATAATTCAGGTTAAATGTTTTTTAATTATAAGAAGTGCTTTTCCATTGTTCTCCAAGGTGTATGTGGCGCGAATTATAAATTTATTACAGTAGACATTGGTGGGTAAGGCAAAAAATGCGATGGTGGTACATTTCACGCCGTGGACATAAACCAGTTACGTAGTAATGGGCAAGTTCCAGAACCTTAATGTCTTTCTGGAACAAATGTGACCGCTCCATTAGTGTTTATAGGAGACGAAGCATACCCTCTACTTCCTTTCCTGTTAAAACCACATGGCGGCAACAATTTCACAATTCAACAGGAATGCTTTAATGAACGGTTGAGTACGGCTAGGAAATCTATCGAATGCTCTTTTTGCATATTAAATGCAAAATGGCGACTACTTTCTAAATGCGTCGAAACTGACATTACAATGGCAGATGATATTATTAAGTGCATGTGTATTTTGCATAACACCATAGTGGAGAAAGACGGGTTTCAAAGACACCTCACTGTTGAAGAAGTTACAGCCGAAAGACAACACCTGAGCCATGCTGCCGGAAGGCCTAAAAATGCTGGTAAAACTATCAGGGATATTTTTAAATATATTTTGCAAACCATCCTTTGGTGTAAAATCCATAAACAAAAGTGTGTGGACTTCTACGTATACATTACATCAAATTCGGCGGCACTAACTAGTGGCAAATTATGTTTTTTAACGTGTTGAAAACTTACGTTACAACTAAATTTATTGAACGGACTTACCATTCACATTCATTTCTTGGCTCGTTTCTTTCCAGCATTTCTGCATAACAACTCGATTGGCATGCGAACTATCCCGCTTATCCCAAATGGGACGTCTTTTATACACAGCACTTATAAGAAGATTGATGTCAATTATTTTTAATCACGCGACAACACTTTCGGATATGCTACCTGTGCCAGTAACCATAGAACAAGAAATACCTATTCATTCCGGTAGGCTGGTAGGCGCAGGAGCGCCAGCGCCGAAAAACCTGCACCTTCTTTCATTGCGTACGCTTACACCTGCTAACACGTGGACTACCTGNAACAAGAAATACCTATTCATTCCGGTAGGCTGGTAGGCGCAGGAGCGCCAGCGCCGAAAAACCTGCACCTTCTTTCATTGCGTACGCTTACACCTGCTAACACGTGGACTACCTGACGATGGATGGTCGACGCCGACCGGCGCCGGCAGCCTGCTAGCGGGAAACCTGCTTCCTTTGTGTACGTACCCCAACACTGCATTACGGCAGGGAGGCCAATGCTGGAAAGAACTTCAGAATGTGGGAAGTTAAATATTTCGGATGCCANTGCATTCATTATTCAATAGTAGTTAAGATTAATCGGGCGGCAAATATTCCCCCGAAAAGCATGATCCTGTGTGATGGGATAATGGAAGTTGCAGGTGTAGATAATGTGACAGGTGGGCCACAAGGTAAGGTGGGTAGGGGTAATAGATCCCGCCGTGTCTTACGTTCTCTAGGAAGCGAATGGGAGTGGTGAAGTTATGGATTTAAGCCCTAATGGCATTGAGTTGTGTGTCAAGGACACGAGTAATGATAGGTCCCCATGTAGTGAAAAAAAAATGTTGCGCTGCGAGAATAAAGGGAAGAGATTTTATTTTTGAGCCAGTGCAGTTGGACTGATTTGTTGAATAAGAGTCCAGTCTGTGTAGAGTTGAGGAAAATTGTGAGGTCCCCGTAGCACTAAGTAATAAGTCAGGAGAATTTGTTGCATTTCCCCGAGATCNATTGTGAGGTCCCCGTAGCACTAAGTAATAAGTCAGGAGAATTTGTTGCATTTCCCCGAGATCATAGAGTAGGTGTTGGGAACTCCATAGATTTTTATGATAAAGGGAATAATTATACTTTGAATATCAGTGAAATTTGAAGTGATGATGCCGTGCCTGTGTCAAATAAATATGTTGTATATAATTTAGGTAATAAGGATAATAATTTAGGTTGCTGTACAGAAGTTGATATTTTTAGTGGGTTAGATATACGAAAAGATAAGAAGNCATAGAGTAGGTGTTGGGAACTCCATAGATTTTTATGATAAAGGGAATAATTATACTTTGAATATCAGTGAAATTTTAAGTGATGATGCCGTGCCTGTGTCAAATAAAAATGTTGTATATAATTTAGGAAATAAGGATAATAATTTAGGTTGCTGTACAGAAGTTGATATTTTTAGTGGGTTAGATATACGAAAAGATAAGAAGTNAATAAGGATAATAATTTAGGTTGCTGTACAGAAGTTGATATTTTTAGTGGGTTAGATATACGAAAAGATAAGAAGTATATCTATTTTAATTTTGTCCCAAGTGAAGAACAATTAGGCGACCTATGTGAAACACTGAATTTAAGACATTTAAATCAAGTTTATAAACGTAACTAAGTTATCACATTCAAAGAATACGAAGATGTATTTTTAAGAAAGGGCAAATTTTGTGACGCGCGGAAAAACTTAAGCACACAATAGAAACGGTTGATGCAATACCAATTAGACTTCGTCCGTATAGTGTCCAACGAAGACAGAAAGCTACAACAAAATAACACATCGACATTATGCTAAAGTCTAAAGTTATTGTACCTTCTACCAGCCCATGGTCAGCACCCATGATTTTAGTCAAGCAGAAAACCGCAAAAGGAAAGAAAGTTAGACCTCTTATTGATTTTCATGGCCTCAATAAGGTATCAAGCTGTTCATATACCCTTTGCCATTGATTAACGAGACTTCAGATATGTTAGGCGGTGCGAAGTATTTTTCAACTTTGGATTGTGTTAGTGGGTTTTGGAAAGTTGCCAAAGAGCCAGAGGACGTGGATAAAACTGTATTTTTAACTCCGGACGGACATTGCCACTGTCTTAGAATGAAAGCCTTTTCATTAGTGAACACACCTTCTACTTTTGCCAGTCTTATGGAGAATATGTTAGCTGTGTTGGTATGAAAGATTTGCTTTGTTTTGTTAGATGATTTAATTGTGTATTTAAAAACTAAGAAAGAGCATTTGCAGAATTTACATAGGGAATATGAGAGGTTGAGAGAAGCCAACCTGTGGTTAAAACCAGAAAAATCTAACTTCGTGTTAACTACAGTCAAACACATAGGACACATACTTTCTGAAACCGGTATTCAGCCAGACGAAGAGAAAATTGAGGCCAATTAGACATACTCTGTGCCTAAGAGAGTTAAGGAAGTTAAGCAGTTTATAGGTTTGGTTGGTTGTTACCGTCGGTTCATAAAAATGTTTCTAAAATTGCGCAGCCTCCGACAGAGCTGAGCAAGAGAGATGTTGCATTTATCTGGGATGACAACAGGCAATTAGCTTTTGAAACATTGTGCAAGCATTGTGCGAAAAACCCACGTTATGTTATCCAGATTTCGAATTACCGTTTATTGTTACATGNGAAACATTGTGCAAGCATTGTGCGAAAAACCCACGTTATGTTATCCAGATTTCGAATTACCGTTTATTGTTACATGCTGTAGTTCAGGCGCGGCAATAGGCACAATTCTTTTAAAGAAAATAAACGGACAGGAGCGCTACATTTGTTTTAATNATGTAGTTCAGGCGCGGCAATAGGCACAATTCTTTTAAAGAAAATACACGGACAGGAGCGCTACATTTGTTTTAATTCTAGACAATTGAACAAGCCAAAGAGGAATTATTCAACCATGCAACGCAACTTTTTGAGTGTAGCATATGATAAAACAAGTGAACCGGCCCGGCTTCGCCCGGTAAAAATTTTGTTTTTACAGTGATACTTTGAAAGACAAAAATGGTTACTGTAGGTCATCCTGAAAATATAAACATATGCTATCGAGGACATTTCTGTAGACCTATTTGAGATCTACAATTATGTAGCACATTAATTTGATGTATCTGTAATGGTTTAGTTAGCGCAAGGCACGTAAGAGCCCTAAAAGCGGTTTTTTACGACTTTATTACAAACGGTTCGACATTTATCAACTATTCTTACATTAAGTATAAATGTATTATACACCCAAACCTTCCTCGAGAAATTCTCTAAATGATGTTGGAAACCGCATCAAAATCTATCAAGTAGTGTAGACGTACTAAGCGAATATACAGATTGACGCGGATAAGCGACATTGTTTTATACTACTTTTACAGTAGGCGATTTACAGTGGTGACCGACCACAGACCACTTAAGTGGTTGCTACAGATGATGGAACCAAGCTCTAGGTTAGCATGCTGGGCTCTTCTCCTCTCGAAATATAATTTTGAAATTGTACACAAGCCAGGTAAAGCGAATACGAGTGCAGACGCGTTGTCGCGGATATTAGTTCAGGCTACTTCTCCTTATACACCCAGTGTGGGATAGCGACAGGATCAAGAAGGAACAAGAAAATTACTCTCGCCTTGTGTGAATTATTGAGGAAGGCCATGCAGGCAACCAGCCTGAATATTTCTAAGACGCTGATGGGATGTTTTGTAGAGGCAACCCACTCCGAAGGGTTATAGGTTATGTGATAGTTTATATTACGTCAGGGTTTTCTCAGTACACGTATTGATTTAATTGCTACGTGCCTACAAGCTGTGATATGAACGCGAATAGTGAAACTGTGCTCAAGTTTAATAACGTTGACGAGTAGCAATTCTTTGCTTGTCTTATATCATTTAGGATTGTTCGCATTTCATTTGACAAATTGAACACTTTCCACCGAGAGACAGAAGATTAAATGCTCTTCACGGTAAAGTGAGCAATTTTGAAATCAACCTTTGAAAATTATCACTTTTCCTATCTGCGTATACACTGACTGTCATGCGCCCATTAAATTTGGCAACGATGGAGGTAAAAGTAGTTCCATGTTCTAGCGTAAAATTAAAAGCGGTAACTAAACATTTGTGAATGCTGAAGTATTTGCTTTTACTTTCTGTTTTTTAAATGCACATAAGTATAGGAATAAGAAAAGTGTAAAATTGGCTATTTGCTTTTTTAAAAATAACTTTACAGTTGTTCTTGACCGACGCACGAACAAAGTGGTAATGGCAATGGTAATGTTAATCTTATATATCGTGACAGAATACACGATCTGCGTACAAGTATATCTTAAGAAGAGCTTTTAAAAGTGCTCAGTTTACAATGAACAGCCTACATGAGGATTACAAAGAACGTTTTTACTCTAAAAGATGATATCGTTTGGAATTTTCATATGTCCATAGACCTATGAACAATAGAGGAACCGGAAGTATTGATTATCAGGTAGATTTTGAGGACATAACTACACACACATGGGTTCGAGTTGAATGATGTAGATCAGTGTTTTTAAACCTTCTTGAATACGCGACCCCTTTACAAGATAAAAAAAATGGCAACCCCCCAGGACCATAATAAAACTATGTCAGCGATTTCAAAGACGACATATTTAATTTTCTTCATATTGAGACCTATATTGATCGAAAAATCAAGTGTACTGTGCAAGGTAGCCGCGAGCGCTCTGCAAGTAGTAATGAATATTCTTTGCCGCGGGGATGACGTGGGAGGCGAGAGGAGGTCAGCGCCCCGCGCTGCCAGAACGTTCGCACGTTTTTTTCCCTGTAAGTTGCCCGAGTGCGCCGATGAGTATAAACGTGATCGTATTGTTTTTGCGCTTCGCTCCAAGCGAACATAAAATGGATAAGTTTCTCAAAAGTTCTGTGCAGCCCTCCACGTCTAGTACAAGTGGCAGTAGCGGAAGCGAATCAAATCCGAAAAAAAATAGACATTATGAAGACAATTACTTGAAATATGGATTTACTGTCACGAATAATAAACCTCAATGCATAATTTGCGGTGAAGTATTATCACGTGAGAGTATGAAACCATCAAAGTTTATTCGTCACCTCTCAACCAAACATTCCAAGGAAGCTGATAAACANTGGATAAGTTTCTCAAAAGTTCTGTGCAGCCCTCCACGTCTAGTACAAGTGGCAGTAGCGGAAGCGAATCAAATCCGGAAAAAAATAGACATTATGACGACAATTACTTGAAATATGGATTTACTGTCACGAATAATAAACCTCAATGCATAATTTGCGGTGAAGTATTATCACGTGAGAGTATGAAACCATCAAAGTTTATTCGTCACCTCTCAACCAAACATTCCAAGGAAGCTGATAAACAGTTGGATTTCTTTGAACGAAAGCTGAAAACCCTTAACCAGCAGCAAAATACTATGATTCAGGTAATAAAATAGTAATGTTATTTTTTTGATTAAAAACGATAATTTATATATAATATTTTACTCAATAATTTTTTTGTTTTTCTGATTGTTCNCGTTGGATTTCTTTGAACGAAAGCTGAAAACCCTTAACCAGCAGCAAAATACTATGATTCAGGTAATAAAATAGTAACGTTATTTTTTTGATTAAAAACAATAATTTATATATAATATTTTACTCAATAATTTTTTTGTTTTTCTGATTGTTGTTGTCTGTTTTTAGTTATCCAGTGTCAACGAGAACGCATTATTAGCTAGCTACCGAGTCGCATACCGAGTCGCTAAAGCAGGGAAGCCGCATACAGTTGCAGAGAATCTTATTTTGCCAGCAGCCGTGGATACGGTTGCAATTATGTTAGGTAAGCTGGAGGCAAACAAGCNAGTCGCATACCGAGTCGCTAAAGCAGGGAAGCCGCATACAGTTGCAGAGAATCTTATTTTGCCAGCAGCCCTGGATACGGTTGCAATTATGTTAGGTAAGCTGGAGGCAAACAAGATAAAAAGCATACCACTTTCTGATAATACTATTGAACGCATAATAAACGATATGGCCAGTGACATTCGAGAACAAGTAGTCGAAAAAATTAAAGAAGAGCCCTAATTTTGCTCTGCAGTTTGACGAATCTACTGATGTTTTAAATCCTGCGCAATTTGTGGTATTTGTGCGCTATGAAGCAGATGAAAGTATCACAGAAGACATTTTGTTTTGCAAAGTACTTCCTGCGAACACCACAGGCCATTGTTTGTATGAAATTTTTTTAGAAAGCACTCGCGACTACGAGATTGACTGGAGAAAATGTATCGCAATTTGTAGCGATGGCGTTAAAGCTATGACTGGCAACAAGAGCGGACTCGTTGCGAACTTAAAATCAATAATGCCAAATGTTTCATGGACACACTGCTTCCTTCATCGACAAGCTCTGGCCGCCAAGGTTTTACCTTCTGATTTAAATGAAGTGCTTAAAGAGGTGATCAAAATCGTGAACTCTATTAAAGGTAAAGCCTTGCAAATTCGACTGTTCAGAATTGTTTATGAAGACATGGGTTCTCTCCATCGAAATCTCCTTTATCATACAGAGGTCAGGTGGCTATACAAAGGAAAGGTATTGACAAGGGTTCTGGAACTAAAAGCTGAATTGTTAATGTTCTTACAAGATGCTAAATCTGAATATGCGAATTATTTGGTGACCCTGTTAGGTTATTAAAATTAGCAATTCTCGCTGATATTTTTAACCACGTATATATTTTTAACATGAGCCTCCAAGTGAGCGAATAAAACAATCTAACGGCCAAGGATGAAATAAAAGGATTCCTCGCAAAATGTGGTTATTGGTCAACGTCTTTACAAAAAATGATGTATGAGTCTTTCCCTTGCGTTCAGAAGATTTTCGAAGAAACTGCAATGGACCAATCGTTGGTAGTAAGTTCTCACATTCCTTGCATGATACAGAGCTTGCATAATTTGGAAGAGAAACTATTAAGTTACTTTCCAAAACTGGACTCTGAAACTGACAATGGGCATAGATGGACTCTAAATACTTTCTTGGATATGTCAGTAGAATTGGCTCATCTAACCATGAATATAAAATAAAATCTCATAGATTTAGCTGCTGATGGCACGCTTAAAATGGAATTTCATTCGCAAAATATTAACGTTTTCTGGATNAAAATCTCATAGATTTAGCTGCTGATGGCACGCTTAAAATGGAATTTCATTCGCAAAATATTAACGTTTTCTGGATGAAGAGAAAACAAGAATATCCAGAGCTGGCAAGGGACGCTTTAAAATTATTAGTGCCATTCGCCACTTCCTACCTATGTGAACTAACGTTCTCTTCAATGGTGAACATAAAAACAAAAAAGAGAAATAAGCTCCAATTAGAAAATTATTTTTTTATATGCGTCTCAAAAATAGAACCACGATTCGACAAATTANAAAGAGAAATAAGCTCCAATTAGAAAATTATTTTTTTATATGCGTCTCAAAAATAGAACCACGATTCGACAAATTACCAAAAAAGTAAAAATGCACAGCCTTCTGACTAAAACTACAGTTTTTAGTTGTAGTATACGGCCTTTGACCCTTGCCTTTTTCTTTTACCTGGCTTTCGACCGCGACCCCTCGAGCAAGGTTTTGCGACCCCCCTGGGGGTCGCGACCCCCAGGTTGAAAAACACTGATGTAGATGATTGTAGATTGATGAATGAATGTAGATTCAGCCCCACTTCTTTGCTGGACTTTGCAAAATCATAAGGTTGTGTGCGGNCACACAAGCACCATACCATTCAATGTTCCAGCCACCATAACTCAAGTGTGCCAAGAAACTATACCATACCTTCTGCTCTACCAGCTGACACCAGCCAAACCATCTCCTATAACCTAAGAAATACTCAGTCTTTAGTAATCAGCCGTTACACCTAACACACCAATCATACCATCGATCATAACTCAAGAATCTCAAGCAACCACACAGCTGAGAACATTTAATAACCCAACACCCATTCCATCTGCTCTGCCAATCGACACTAGTCAAAATATACTTTCCACCTATATCACCCACTATAATTCAAGCATATCTAGACATTTCAGTCCACACTGGCATTATCAAAAGATTACCTACTTCTTAAATCATTAGCTCTACCTATTAGCACAAGAACAATATACTTCGCAACATACCACCTAACACACCACACAGTTCACATTTACCATACCAAAAAATACATGCTGCCTCTACCATTCGTCATAGCGAACACCACCAGACAATTATACTAGTCACTATACCACCAAATAATACTTAAAAAATACACCAGCCATACCAAGTAAACATACAGTCCATACCATACGAAGCCATTTTAAACACCGCGACACAATCAACTTCCTCCCACACCATTCACCATACCGACTGACACCAGACAAATACACTGACTGCTGATACTAAATTATTTTACTCTAGCATGCCTTAGCATTACAGAAATCACCAACATACACATATAGTGCATACCATTTGACATAAACTGACAATCACGAGACAGATATACTGGAAAACATACCACCCCACATACCAAACATACCATCCATCTTATATAGAGTGCAACAAGCAACTAAAAAGCTGAGACCATTACCCATCCCGTATGTTCTACCGACCGACACAACATATATCCGCCAACAATACCACCCAATATAACTCAAGCATACATTAATCATTCAGTCTATACAGGCCTTACCCAAAACATATATACTTATTACCCTACCCAGTTGACATACCCCGANACATTAATCATTCAGTCTATACAGGCCTTACCCAAAACATATATACTTATTACCCTACCCAGTTGACATACCCCGACAATAACCAGAAACATATACTTAAAAAAATTTTACCCAACACACCATACAGAGCATACCAAATTAAATATATAAAAAAATCATACTTCTAAAATGTCTCCCCTAACATCATTACCAGCAGACACATGCCAAATATTCAATACACAATACCAACCAAACATTACAGCCAAAACGCATGACAAACAATCCTGATGATTATACCAACCATCTATACCTATAACCAACCATGCTGATCACTACACCTCCAGCATACCAAACAAAAATACAGTAACCCTATCCACCAGCAGTACTGTACCAATCATAACCCAGCATACTTCAGCCACACCACGCATATACATTAAAAGCAATATCACACATAATACCATAAAAACTACTCATTTCATGCTTTTCATACCAGCCGACAAACAATAACAACTGTATACCCAGAGACCATGTGAAACATATCAACATCGACAAACTAGCCGATTATAACAGCTATCGATACCATTAACCACACCGACGAAAACATAGCAGGTACCATCCCTCCAGCATGCCAAATAATAATATCAATGACTGTATCAACCAAAAACCAGTCGATTATACCAACCATAATATAACTGCACCGACAATACTTACCAGGTAACATACTTCAAGTATAACAAATAACTATATCGATAACCCCAGTGGTACTGAGTACAATAGAAGACATAACTATCACCATAACACTAGCTTACCAACATGTCATTTGAATATATCTGCCAAACACAGCGACCACCATACTATATAGTANATCACCATAACACTAGCTTACCAACATGTCATTTGAATATATCTGCCAAACACAGCGACCACCATACTATATAGTAATAGCAACTATATCATCATGAAGCCCGGCATATAAACTAATACAGAGAGGAAACAATAGTATCCACACCAAATATTTCATCTGCTCCAACCAAAGTATACCTCTGAAATGCTATCAATTTCAAAAATAATTTCCACACTGGCTTCAGACACACTGAACAGTCATTAAAATCAAATATATTGGCTACCATATCGACTACCATTTCGTCTTACCTTACCAGTTATACATACGAGTATAAAAAAAGCCATATCATCTATACAACAAATGAAATATTTTAATCTACAATTCCAACGAAGCTATCATAACATCCATACCATCAAACTGACAATCTACGAAACCCATAAAGACTTAGTTTTCTGTTACCACACCAAATAATCGTACTATACAATCATACTAACCAACCATACCAGGCTAACACTCTGGACCTCTATCACTAACTAAACATTCCATTAAACCAATCCACTCATACAAACTAATTATGCCATGAAATCATTCTGCCACCACAATAGAAGCTAAATTCTTGTCATAACGCCAAACCAATCGAACAAGTGTTCAGGTCCTACCATATCAACATAACATATATACCTACCATANCTCTTGTCATAACGCCAAACCAATCGAACAAGTGTTCAGGTCCTACCATATCAACATAACATATATACCTACCATACACTCAAACTAGTAGTATGTATTAACCATAGAACCAGGGAGAACTAAAAACGTTCTAAATAACACTACCATCGAACCAATTATACTATAATTTAATACTGATAGAACACTCCAAAAAGTCTTAAAAGCTTTATACGCAAAACCAACTGTACAACAAATTCATACCATTAGGTCATGCGATCAAGATCTGCCAGCCATAACAACAACCCAATTATGCAAACAAATCATACCAACATGCAATATCATTACTCAATACTACCCATTTAAATCATTCCAAGAGACAACCAATCATGGAGACAAGTCCATAAACCCTCATAACAAATATGTTACTTGTCATACTTGTCAAGCATACCAGCCAAACACTTCATCAAACAAGTTTGCCCTTAACAGCGAGAAATATACCATCCAGTCATAGCATCGTGCCAACTAAAAACACATATACAAGACGTCCGGAAATTTAATGCCCAAACTGCGGGAGGCGATTCCTTATGAAACATAAATTCTAAAATATATAGGCCACCACATACCTAAATAGAATGTATGAGCCTATGAAAATTGGGATTTGAAAACGTATTTTTGCGAATGCCTTTACAATGCCTACAAAGTCCGCCTCAAAAAAATGTGACTTATGCTTCCCATGTTACAGAGACACGTGTGTAATTCAGGCCGTTCTCGGTCTGTGCGCACTGCTCTGCTTGAGGAAGTGATACAGCAGCACATGTGCGACATGCCCTCTACTAGTACACGCTCCATAGCACGCCAAATGGGAGTGTTCCATTTATATGTGTGGTACGTACTGTGGGCAAATCGCAGCCATCCATATCGCTGGAAAAAAGTACAAGACCTTCAGCGAAAATACGTTTTCAAAACCCAATATTCANACGTACTGTGGGCAAATCGCAGCCATCCATATCGCTGGAAAAAAGTACAAGACCTTCAGCGAAAATACGTTTTCAAAACCCAATATTCACAGGCTCATATCTCCTTCAATATTATGTTTAGCTATAGGATGTCCTATATAATTTCGACTTTATTTTTCATAAGGAATCACCTCCCACAGTTTGCGCGTTTAGTTTCTGAACATCCGTTATAGAGGCNCACAGGCTCATATCTCCTTCAATATTATGTTTAGCTATAGGATGTCCTATATAATTTCGACTTTATTTTTCATAAGGGATCACCTCCCACAGTTTGGGCGTTTAGTTTCTGAACATCCGTTATAGAGGCCACACAAAACCTATCGCCAAAATGAACTGCCTACAACATATTCTGTAGAGGGTTCATACAGTATAATTCATAATGTCAGATTGACTAACCTAAAATTCAAACTATACATTTCAAACATATATTCTAACCACCATACAGGCCAGCATAAATCCCGCCTCTCCTGCTTGAGAGCAAACATTTCGCATTGGTTTTTGCATAAACAACCGTTACTCAGGAATACTATTCATCCATAGGGAATGCCTCTTTTATAGACAATATCAGCAAGTTATTCCATCAAAAAGGGAACTTTTCCTACCACCAGCCAAACATACTAAATATTGCAATCACACTTTCCAAAGCATCGTTACTAACATACCAATAGGCCAAAACATGCAGGAAATACCAATACCAAGTATGAAATTTACAACTGTGTTTCACTCTTAATGCGTTAAACAACTATCCACTGCTTGAATTATGAATTAATTTGTTTATAATTAACAATATACAAAATGATATTAAACCAAATGCACAAAAAACGTCAAAATTAAAAAAAACAGGTAGAATTCTATTACTCCTCCCAGCAGGGACTTGCAATTTGAAGGAACTTCGCTAATAAGAAATTTATTTGTTATAAAAATTTTTATTTTATAATTAATAGAAAATTACAGTTTCCAGGGCAGAGCGAATGCCCCCTTACCACTGGTGCCTTCTGCTGGTGCCCATGGTATGACCTATATATACATTGTCAGTACTGTTATAATGTACCACAATATGAAAAAAACATTTCCAATTGAAAATTATTTGTTACATTTCTGCAACTAATTAGGAAACCATTTCATTTTGCTAGAAAGAGGCCCCATGCCCCTATCGATATTTTTTAAAATATAATATGCAGACCATCATTACCACCAAATACAGAAAGAATCGTTAATGTATGGGAACCTAACATAAGTGTAATCTTTAGGAAAAATAAATACAGAAACATATATACGACATAGGGCCTAAACTGTTTTCCGAGGGTGGCAGTGGACCTGAAACTTTGGGATTGGAAATGTGTTATGCAGCTATAAATTAGAAACCACTCGCAAGTACTCAACGACAATTGGCACACAGGCAATCATTTAATAGGCAGGTTACCACTCAAAGTGGCGTTACAGAGAGTACACCCCTTCATACATTAAATAGAGGTAGGCACCCTCCAATTTCTTGGAACTTTGTAACCATGAGATTGAAACTATTAGATATTACACATTAGTAATCAGCATTTAAAAAAGCGATAAAAAGTTCGCCTTNCTAACCATGAGATTGAAACTATTAGATATTACACATTAGTAATCAGCATTTAAAAAAGCGATAAAAAGTTCGCCTTGGTAGTATATGCTAATCCGTGCCATTTATGAGAAATCACATGTTTAGTTGAAAAGCAGATTAATGGTTGCCTGCGACGAAGGCAGTCTGTATCACTGTCGTGCATGACGTGTGAACTGATTCCCTAGCTAATGTCCCTGTCCTATGGAACAAGTTTATGTGATTGTGGATGGCTGAGAAGTTACTGCGTACAAAGGCCCCATTGCATTGGTTCCCGTTGTCGTACCGATTGGCGACGAGGTTGCTGCCTGCTATAATTGCGTTGGTAGTTTACACAGCAGACAGTTCTTCACAACGTGTGTGATGGAGTCTGGAAATGAGGAAATGATGGACATACATCTCACATATGGTGAAATTATGTGTAAGGCATCGGCTGCGCGCCGACGATAAGCCGAAAAGTTTCCAGCTCAAAATTTACCAGTTTCACGTACATTCACTTCGGTTTCATGGGCGTTTGGACGACGACCTGCCACAACAACTTGAATATGAACCACTGATTCTACGAGAAGACGTGGTGCATGCACAATTGTGCACCAGAACACTTAAGTTGCACACCAATGAAGTACATGGATGCGCTGGACTTAGCACGATGGATTGGCCGAGGTGAGATAGCCATACGTGAGTTGCACGTCTGTCAATTCGTCATTACCCCACTCCATCACACACATTGCGAAGAATTGTCTGTTGTATAAACTACCAACGGAATGCTACCAGGCAGGCAACCTCGTCGCCAATTGGTACGACAACAGGAATCAATGCAATGGTGCACTTTCAGGCAGTAACTTCTCAGCCATCCACAATCTTATAAACCTGTTGCTATAGGACTAGGATATTGGCCATATTATCAGTTCACACATCATACACGACTGTAGTATAGACTGCCTACCTCCCAGTCAACCAATAAAATGATTTCCAAAGAAATGTGTGATTTCTCAGAAAATGGTACAGATTAGTGGATACTACCAAGGTGACGTTTTTTATGGCGTTTTTATTGTTGTTTACTAATGTGTAATATCAAATTCCTTCAAGGGCAGGGTTACAAATTTCTAAGCAATTGGAGGGTGCCAACCCCTATTTAANAATGTGTAATATCAAATTCCTTCAAGGGCAGGGTTACAAATTTCTAAGCAATTGGAGGGTGCCAACCCCTATTTAATGTTTGGAGGTGTGTACTCTCTGTAACGCCATTTTGTGTGGTAACCTGCCTAGTAAACGTTTGCCTGTATGCCAATTCACATTGCTTAATCGCACGTGGTTTACAATTAATTTTTAAATAACACGTTTCCATTTGCAACATTTCTGTGCTTCTACCACCCTCAGAAATTACTTTAGGCCCTATGTCGTATATGTGTTTCCCAATTTTTTTGTTCTAAGGATTCCGCTCATGCTGGGTTAGCACACATTAACGACTCATCATATATAATTAAAATAATATCAGCCAACCATACTGCCCGAACCTGCCATCCTCCCATCAAAATGTTTCAACTAACCTTTCTAACTTACACTTTTATAAGACCATTTCNACTGCCCGAACCTGCCATCCTCCCATCAAAATGTTTCAACTAACCTTTCTAACTTACACTTTTATAAGACCATTTCACCCATTAGCAAAGGCCTCAGAATGACACAATACCAGTAAACCATCCAACTTTATAGAAAGTCATACCAATAATTTCTAGTCAACCATATTGGCAGACCATATAAGGAGACAAATCCACCTGACAATACCTATTGACCATATTATCAGAACTTACCAACCGGCCAGTCATACAAAAGAAAAATTTATATTCGAACCAAATACATGGCAACAATACCATAATTTTATGTTGGTCACATAGATAGATCATACCATCAGTCCATAAAGAATACCTCACCAAAGAACAATCAATATGTCATAAAATCAGACCAGCAAATCGAATGCCCAGCAAAAAACACTCCAACCATAAATAATCTCAGACCTTATCATACTTCCCAACACATATGGATTGACCATACCATCCATTTTCAAAGAACTTACAATCAGGCAATACCACCAAACCAGCCATACAGATAAGCCCTACTTATCATCGAACCAAAACATTTCAACCAATATCATTCCGCCCATTAATACACGCAATACAAGAATGCCATTACATGTAGCAATACCCACAGGCCATTTTGTCAGAACATACAAACTATCCATTCCTAAGACAATATTGAAAACCAACATACTTATCAATCATACCATCATGTCATACTGCTCGCATAGCCAGGTCATACAAATAGAAACAAACCTGTCATACCAACCAAACATTCCAATCCTACCATTCTGACAATATAATCCAGTATTTACATATATTTTAATATATATTAAAATTATTGCTTCCAGTAAACAGTGCCATTCCATTCATGACATTGCTGTTCGGAGATCAGTCCTTTCGAAAATTAGCCCTTTATACATCGTCGTAAAATATTAGTTATTGCTAGAAGTTTTGCCATAAAAACACCTTTATTTTCACCTGTAATGATAGGTTAATCGATGTAGCTATGTATATCGACACATTCTTCGCACTCTATTTCACACACTCAGTGGCTTGCTTCGTTTTCAATCAGGTGCGAACTCATACGCCCATACTACTGCCAAAGTGATTCCTGTCAAGTATGAATAATATGTGAGCTTTAACCAAGAGCATGCTTTTATCTGTATATACATATTCAGTAGCCAAAGTTCTCACTTTTAACAAGCATCATGCAACCCTTAAAATATTTTTGTGCCCCAAGCAGCTTGCAATAATCAATCCACTTTATAGAAAAATCAGTAAATAAATTTCGCACAGTCTTTCTATCCTTATTCACAAAGAAAGAAAATATTTCATCGAAGTACTCGTATTTATTAGGTAAATAAAATTAAAATTTTCATAGCAATCCATGCCATTAGTAATACTGAGCTTATATGTGTATGTAGTTAAAGTTATTACAACCTCACAGCTTACAGTGAACTTTATCTCAAGCGAGTATTTGTACATATCTGTACTCCATGCATGATCATTAAACGATGTATCTTTAATGCTAAATTAATAGCACATTATATTTAATCATATCCTTCACAAGTCTTGTGCGTCTGTCCCTGAGAGCTTAATATTAAAAAAGTATTAAAATAATTGGATAACACAGAAGTAATTTTCATACACTTTAACTTTATTTTACATACTTTACAAAAGCACATAATACATAGTATTTACACACTCAGCTTATTCTTCATTCAGCACAACAATTATGATATATGTTTTGTATAACAAATCGTGCGGCGAGCATTAAATCCACTATTATTCACATATATCACACCATAGTTATCACACGGGCAAGTCTTGTAAGTGTTAGTAAATTAACAGTTACTATCTTCATGTTGTCTGACATTAGAGATGTTAGTAAATGTCCTGCCACAAAACTTGCACACAGTTCCTCATGAGAAACACCAAGTTCCAAGTTCAGCAAGCATTCACATAATCCTCAACAATGCAGCTGATTATGCACATGGCAAGTCATTAGTGACATGAATGTTAGGGGTTATATTACATTATGTGATGGGCTGGTTTCTTCTGAGATTGTAATGTGCAAAATAATCATAATTTATTTTATAAAAGATTTGTTTTTTCCATTATTTGTGTGTTTTATCCTTCATAAAATCTAGCAAACCACTATGTGAATGTGAAGTCTGGATTGAGTGAGGGGCCGGCCTTGTGAGGGGTCAGTCTTTAAGGAGTTGGTCTTGTGCGGAGTTGGTCTTGCGAGGTTTCGGTCTTGCGAGGGGTCGGTCTTGTGAGGGGTCTGTCTTGTGAGGGGTCGGCCTTGTGAGGGGTCGGTCTTGTGAGGGACTGGCCTGGCTAGCAACACACGTACAACACTCAGCATCGCATGCACCGCAGTTAGCACCACATGTACCGCACTTAGCACCGCACACACAGCAAAATGCACCGCATGCACCACAATTAGCACCACAGTCAGCACCGTATACACCACAATTAGCACTGCACACTCCTGCTCATCCGATGTATAGTATAAAATAAGCAGAAAAAATACCTCACATATTGGTAGGGACCCATACACATTGCACGCCTCCCGAAAAGTTACAATCGTAAGACGAGATTATTAAAAAAAATTATAATAGTCACGTCGCTCAAAGTTTCTCTCTTTGGTTAAGACACTGATTCATGTTCCGTTAGCGACTCTAAATAATTTCACATTAAAAATTTTATTCGCGGGCAGGGAAGTGAGTGCTAGCGATTCGGTCACTAGTTTTTTTTGCAACTCGTCTATGATGGTCCTTCCTAGGATAACCAAAATGTTCATTGTTTATGAATAAAAGCTACATATTTCCATGGCAACTTGAACATGAGTTTTTTTCTTGTGGATTATCACAAAATTGACATTAGTGTAAGGTATTCAACATAAGAAAGTTAATTTTTGCTGTATGATGCTATTTTAAAAATATGACTAGCTAGCGTGAAGTCCACTGAACAGACACCATGCTGTAGATAGCTGTGAGCGGGTCGTCGGCTGCCAACGTAGACTTGTGTTACAAAATGGGGGAGCAAAGTAACTTACTCACTACTGCACACTTGCGAACGGCGAGTGTCGCACCAACCTATATCTGCTGCTGCACTTCACGTCTATATGTGAGGCTCTGTCTCCTGAAAAAAATTTTTTTTCCATCAGTGGTGACTCATATTGCATTTCTCGTGGATGTCCGGTGCCCTGATGTAATGGAATATCCAAACTTGCGAATGCGCTCTAGAGGGAAAATGTTGGAAAACAATTAAAAATAGATGTTTTCTCAAATATTTCAAGGAAAAAACATTTGCAGTTAAAACATCTCGTGAATAGCCTAGTCGCAAAATAAATATTCACTGCTTAAGTTCGCAACGATGCAGACTTTATAAAGAACTACTATTATATGAGAATAAGTAATGCAGGTTTGATTGTGAATACTTAAGAAATAAGTAAAACCTATTTTGAGCCTGTGAATTCTTAATAATTACGATTTACTTGAAGTATTGCTTCATGAAATAAGCAATAATGATATCTGGTACTACGAACTAGAAATCACACTTAAGCACAAGTATAAGTAATTCTTGTTTCAAGTGTTGCTCGTATGCTGACTATGAATTCCGCACCTAGTATTTTTCATACCCAAAATCTTTGTTACTTGTATAATCCTGAACCCAAAAAAAAATCGCTACAAAATTTTAAAAGTTACAAAAATTGTCAAAAATACAAATAAAGTTAAAATAGTTATAAAAAATTACAAAAAAATTGTAAATAATATTTTTTAAAGCACTTTTTTATAGGTCTCTCTACTACCCTCGCTAATTTTCATGTTATTCAGTCGGCTCCCTTCCAGTCTCCTTCTACACAATATCACATAGTAAAGTAATCTTGGGCCACTAGTGGATACCAATTACCTCTCGCTGTGAAAGGCAAGGGACTCAGATTATCTACTGCCATCCTCTCGAATGGGGCTCTACATTGTATATCTGGAGGTGACCTTATCTCATAGTCCTTGGGTCCCTCCTCGCAGTGCAGGTACGCATATTCGGCACCACTTCTCAACATCCTCGTGACAGTGAAGCCAGTAACATCTCAGTCTAACTCTGTCAAGAGTCTTATTAACACCAAAGTGCATACTGGTTGCCTCATTATGCAGTTCTTTTAAGTCTTCAGGAACCCTGCATTCTGGAAGGAACAACTGTATGCATGTGTGTTTTCCATCATTACTTTCCAACTTCCTGTTAAGTACATCATTAGTTAGTATGATGGAATTCCATTGTGCCCAGTATGCTTTGACTGTTGCGCTCACGTTGGATATATCTCCCATTCTGGCCGACTGCCATTGCCTTTCCATTCCAGTAAGATGCAAAGTCGGATCATTTAGTTGATATTTCCTAAATCTTCATCACTCCAGGTAGGTGACATATCACAATATTCTAAACCTTAATTTCTTTTCATCTCTACCTTCATTAATTCACCACTATTTTCTTCCTGGCATTCGCAATGACAACAGAATTCTTCACATGGTCTCCTAGAATATTCATTTGCAATGCTGTGAAGGCGTCCAGATTTGTGCTGTTTTTCATTCATATTCTTGAAGATGCTGTATCCTCCTGGCTATTTGAAATTCAAAGTCCTTGAAATTGAGTAACCAGTGTAAGGAAGCATGGTCTGTGCTTATAATAAAATGAATATAAAAAACGTTAAGGGAGAAGGAGGAGGTGTGAAATTGCCTTCACCATGGCCAGAAGTTCCCTGCATGTGACACAGTAATTTCTCTCAGGTTTATGCAGCACCTTGATGAAGAATCCTAGTGATATTTCCTTCCCATCCTGAACTTTAGATAACACAGCACCAATGTGTACATCACTAGCATCAGTGTCGAAAATGAACACGCCCTTGATTTTTGGTAAACCCGGGACTGGTGGAGATATCAGAATTTCCTTTAGCATACTAAAAGCATCTTCACACTCAGTGAACCAATGAAATTTCCTTTTTTTGCCTCAGTCAGTTCATTAGTGGCTTGGCAATCATGGTGAGCCCAGGTACAAATCGATGGTAATACGCATATAATCCCAGAAAACTTCGCACTTCAGTTTTGTAAGTTGGTGTCGGCCAATTTCTTATTGCTTTGGTCTTCTCGGGGTCTGTTTCAATTACATGGATCGGCACTACATTTTCCAAGAAATTTGTTTTCTTTTGGAACAGGTGGCACTTCTTTGGAACTAGTCAAGTTGGCTGCAGCCACTCTCTGGAATACAGAATCTTAGATTGATAGGTGCTATTAAAATATCCTTCCTGTCATTACAATATCATATAGGTAAACTCTATATATATCGAAAGGCAGGACTTTTTCCATCAGGAATTTTTAGGTGGCAGGGTCATTGTACAGCCCAAAAAGGATAAAATTTAACTACCAGGTTCCTTTCCCTTGGACACAAAATGTAGTCATCTCTTGGTCCTCTGGTGCCTTCTCACACTGCCAGTACCTGCTCTTGTCATATTATTAAGCTGGTGATAATCTACACAAAAACATCAGAGATCTTTATAAAAATTGTATTAATAGAGAAGAGGGGCTCTTTCAAAAAAGTGATACTTTTTCTTAATAAGTTTCGAAATCTTAAATAATTTTAAATTGGCAATATTTCATTTTGTAGTAGTTATGACAGTACTAAATATTTATATACATGTGAGACAATGCATAACCTTCCAGCTTTCAATTTACTTGGAGTACTATTTTAAGATACTTTATACTATCTGCATCACCAAACATTCATTTACCAAGAAACTATGCCTATCTGAAGGAAAGGGTATTCCTCCTCCTCTCCTCCTTCGCCTTCCTTTCTCTCTCTGATAATTCTGTCTATGGGTTTTAATGATTGGAATGTTTGACAGTAATATTTGATTTGCTGGTTTGGAACATGTATTGCTTGTATGGTACATTAGTATGGTTGAAATGTATGATTTTATTCTTTGGTTGGCTGGTTTTGGTGGTATAACTTGCTTGTTTTACTCTACCGTACGTTAGTAGCAATGCTTTGGAATGTGTGATTGGGATATTTTGTAGGTTGGGCTGGTTGTAGTAATAAATTGCTATTATTGTCTATAGAAGTGGCATTATGTATGGCTGGGTGGTATTCCTGTGTTATAGTTGATCATACAGCCACAAGTGTGATATGTTTGGCTGTTAAGGAGGGTTGGGAGGTATGATAGCAGGTGTGATGATTAGAATAAATGGTTTAAATGTTGGGCTTGAATACTAGGTTAGTCAGTCTGACAATGTGAATTATACTGCATGGACCTCTGCACTATTTGGTTTAGGAAGTTCATTTTGGTGATATGTTATGTACTATATATATATATTTATATACATATATATGTGCTTTTAATCGGCTCGAGTTAATAACTGGATGGTATCTTGGTTGCTTTTAAGGGAAAACTGGTTTGATGAAATGTTTGGGTGGTATGCTTGTCTAGTATGACCNAATTATACTGCATGGACCTCTGCACTATTTGGTTTAGGAAGTTCATTTTGGTGATATGTTATGTACTATATATATATTTATATACATATATATGTGCTTTTAATCGGCTCGAGTTAATAACTGGATGGTATCTTGGTTGCTTTTAAGGGAAAACTGGTTTGATGAAATGTTTGGGTGGTATGCTTGTCTAGTATGACCAGATGGCATTTGTAAGCGCAGTCTCTGGACATTTCTCCGTGATAGGTTGTCTCTTGGAATGGTTTAAATGGGTAGTATTAAGTGATGACAGTGCTTTTGTTAAGATTTGTCTGTATAGTTGCTTTTATGGCTAGCAGATCTTGGTGGCATGACCTAATAGTATGAACTGAGTTTACAGTTGTTGTTGTTTTTATATCTGTTAAGACTTGTTAGAGTGTTCTATCGGTATTACATTGTAATATTTTTCATTCTATTGAAGTGTTATTTAGAACGTTTTTAGTTCTTCCTGGCTAAATAGTAATAAATAATGTTAGTTTTAGTAAATGGTAGGTATATATGTTATTTTATATGGTATGACGTGATATTATGTTCGGTTGGTTTGGTGTAATGTCAAGAGTTTAGCTTTGATGCTGTAGGCAGAATGATTAAAAGGCATAATTATTTTGTAAGAGTGTAATGATTTCAAGGAATGTTTAGTTAGTTCGAGAGGTCCAGAGTGTTTGCTTGGTATGTTTAGTTTGTATGATTGGTTGGTATGATAAGTTTCTTACTGCGAATTAAGCAATTTATAATGTGATAGCATTCCAGAGGTAAATAAGTCTAACATTATGTCAGATATTTATATGTAATATTTAATGCTGGAGTCCTACTCTGCAGGCCAAGAAAAATTATATCTTTGATGGTGGTCTATATTACACAAAAAAAGTGATCATCAGCAGACGAAACAAGAAGGCAGAGGTGTGCGAAGGCGAATAAGTTTCAGCGAAGCTAACTAAGAAGGTGCGAAAGCGAGAAAGAATGACATATCATTAAAGAAAGGTGTTGTCGACAGCTCACCTCGTGGCTTAGACAAATGTAATCCCAGATGACTGACATGAAATGACAGAGAATAAGCTGGATCGAAGCTGACTAAGGAAAACGAAATCGAGACTGGTGGTGGTGATGTAATTCAATGTGGTGGGGTGGAGAGGAGGTGAATACTCAGGCGAAACAAAGCGGTGGTGTGTCATACACCGAATTAGACGAATATGAGGAACTAGGTAACAAAATCGGGGTGTCGAATGAAGATGAGTAATTGTAATACAAGATGAAAGTAGTGATTTAATACAAGATGGTGGTTCATACCAAAAGTTGGCGCCGATTTAATACAATATGGTGGTATTGGAGTAATATAGGGTGAGTATAAAAGAATAACCCAAACTTTGAAGGTCTATAATATCAAATCAATAAACCTACAACCGTGATTGACCAATAAAATAAACTGTGGAACCATGAAGTTTGTTTACCATATATTCATAAATATTCAATGTGACCACCACGAGCGACCCGAACGACACCTACGCGATAATTAAACCCTTTCCACGCTCTTGTCAGCATGTCCACTGTTAAGGTTTGGATGGCATTCGTAACTCTCGGTTTGAGGTGGTGAGGGGGTGGCGAGCTCGCATTCGACACGTCAATGTGAAGGTGACGAATTGATGCTTCCTTTATGTGCCGAGAGATGACACTGGGAGCATCTGTCGTCTCATTATAAGCGTGTGTTGTGTGTTAGTCCGCATCACCATGGCGATGGAACAACAGAAGGCATTCTGTGTTGTTCAGTTTGCTAAATATGAATCAGTTACGACGGTTCAACGTGAATTCCGTCGCAAATACAGACGTCGTCCTCCCGATAGGTGGAGTATCGTACGTTGGTTTCGTCAATTCCGTGACACAGGGTGCCTTTGCAAAGGCAAAAGTTCCGGGCGGCGGTGTGTGTCCGAAGAGAATGTGCAACGGATTCAACAAGCGTCCGTTCGCTGTCCGAGAAAATAAACTCGATAAAATAGCCGGGAAATGCAAATCTTACAATCAACGGACTGGACAGTGTTGCGAAAGCGATTACTGTACAAACCATATAGGTTACAGGTTGTACAGGCTCTTACCGAAAGGGATAAAGAACTGAGACGTGATTTCTGCCCCTTCGTTCTTGCCCAGAAAGAGTTAGCCGATGCCTTCATGTCTAAGCTGGTTTTTAGCATTGAAACGACATTCCATACAAATGGTAAGGTGAACCGGCACATCGTGCAGATATGGGGTCAGGATCCTCCACATGAAATCTTCGAA
This sequence comes from Clitarchus hookeri, assembly GCA_002778355.1. Lineage (NCBI taxonomy): Eukaryota > Metazoa > Arthropoda > Insecta > Phasmatodea > Phasmatidae > Clitarchus > Clitarchus hookeri. Next base: position 131,809 of record NQII01003887.1, on the reverse strand, counting down.
CACAAGCACGCTTCCCCCAAAGTGAATGTGTTTTGCGCTATATCCAAATACACTGTTTTCGGCCCTTTATATTTCACGAGTACAGTGTTACTGAAACCCCTTAATTATACATGCTTACAGAGTGGTTATTTCCTTAGTTAGAAGAGGCGGCGGGGGACTTGATTTTCCAGCAGTATGGTGCGCCACCTCTTGGCCCCTAGCTGTTCTCGGATACCTAAAGGAGACGTTGCCGCAACGCTGGATTTATCGAGGAGCAGCTAGTGATCAGGATCTTCATCACTGGCCCCTAAGGAGCCCGAATCTTACCCCGTGCGATTTGTTATCCATAGGGATACATAAAGGATCAAGTGTTTCGTCCACCATTGCCGGCTAACATCGACGACCTCTAAACCATAATTACGGACGCCTTCCAAACCGTACCACTGGACATGCTAACAAGAGTTTGGAACGAGTTTGATTATCGCGTAGATGTCGTTCGAGCCGCTCGTGGCGGTCACATTGAACATTTATAAATGTATGGTAAACAAACTTCACGTTTCTACGGTTCATTTGATTGGTCAATCAAGGTTACAGGTTTTTTGGTTTTATTATTACAGACCTTCAAATTTTAGGTATTCTTTTATACTCACTCAGTATAATATGGTGGCTAAAAACCAGATAATGGTTGTGAATGAGATGGCAGTTTAAATCAAAATAGCGACGATGGTGTAATACAAGTTGGTGGTCAAAGGTCAGTGTCAAGGTTATCCAAGATGGTGAACAAAGGTCAAATTCATTCAAGATGGTGTTGGTGATGTAATACAGGATGGTTGACACCATAGTTGCAAATCCGGATCCCGAATCCTTATTCAGTGTCAGTCAAATCATACTACAGATACACTAATATAAAAACACAATTTTCTTTACAACAATAATTATACTTGGTATTGTCTTATGCGGTGTTTTGGGTTCAATCCTAATACAGTGCATTGACCCCTACAGCAGTTAAGAATTTGTGTCCTATCTTGGGAAAATTAACTAATACCCATCAAATCCAGGCGACAAGTTATACTTTCTGTCAATCTAAATTTATTTGTCTCGAGTTAGGAATATATTTTCAAAATAACAGACATGTAAATATTCAAATTTGGTATGCCATATGTCCCAAAATATTTCAACAGATTTTGTAACATTCCCTGACCAATCAAACTATTTCCACCAAACTTTGAACACAGTAGTACTACAGAAGGCCATGTTTTAAGTGTGTGTGGCTTTCTTTGCAGTTTTGCTGTGATATATATTATTAAGATAAGTTTGTCATATATATTAGACAGTTTGACCAACTTCAGTTAAACTATGTTTGCTAAGAGTACTCATTAGAATCATAAAGTATGTTTATAGAGATCACCTTTTCCCATCTTTTTGTAAGATGATGCTAGGTGATAAAATTCAATATTTATGTCATATATCAGGAATCAGTCATCTAATTCTCACCAAATTTTTCACACCATATAAATTTACATAATTTTATTGATGCAGGCATTATTTAAAAAAATTCTGAATATACATTATTTACATAGGTTTATAATATCTAATCAAGAATTTTACTGTTTCCTGCCAGACCAGGAAAATTTCTTCAAAACATTGAGATTCTATCTCAATGTACTAGCAACATGTGTGGTGGCAGTATTATCTCGTCACACGCAGGGTTTGATAGGTTGTTGAAACCCCGTAATCTTTTCGATTGTGTTTCATTTCTTCCTAAGAGTATATCCGTAGTTATATATGTCGTGTTAATGATAACAGCTTTACTACCAAAGGCAGAGTCGGTGTGTGATTTCCACAAATTACCCGGGACAAAAAACATATAAAGGCATGGGAAATCAACTACAGACTGAGGTATTCACACTACGCCAGGGCTTCAGCTTCATGACGCAGAATGTTTTTATATATGAAATTGAAACAAATGATAATAAGAAGTTACCGATATAACTTCGAGCCTACATTCCTCTACAATGAAGCTAATAATTTTGTTTGTGCTCGTAACCATGAAATAACACGATTGACAGTGAAGCATTTTACGCAATAAATACATCTGATTAAGGATAAATAAACTCGGCACCCGAGTGGCTGATGAAGAGCCAAAAATTTATGTTGTAGAGTACAGTAAGCAAGTGTTGTGTGGTATGAAAGAGTTGGACGGTGGTGAGTGGAGAGTGGAAATACAGAGACCGACAGAACTGGTGTTCCTGCTGTGGTGGATAAATGCGAGTGTCGCTTCTAAATTGTCTTGAATACCTGTAAATGTTCACGGACCTCAAAGTGGTAAACAATTAAACAAAAATCAACCAAAATTTGCATGCTTACTGTGTCTATTAGAAGCATCGTATACATATCCTCTTTAATAGGCGTTTTGTACGATAGCACCAAATCAGAAAATATAGTTATTATGACATTAATATGGAACCACTATCGATTTACACCAAATTCTTCACACATATAGTATTACAGAAGAACATGTAAACCTACCTGATTTTAAGTGGTTCGGGACTTATATTCTAAATGACAGTCTTTTTAATATTTAAGGTTAGTAAACCCAATGTAACAAAACATTAGATTTAATATATCCGAAGTAGATGCTCAGAATTATATCTCCGTAATGCAGTTGATTACCTGCTATCTAACGGTTTTCTGGTTTCGATTCCTGATGCCTACTTAATATGTAAGCTTTTAACAACTTGAAAAATGTACTATTTGCAAACATACAGAGGAAATAGGCTCATAAGTTTTAGCAGTAACTTCTTGTTTATATATAATCACATAATAATAAAAGTAAGGGGTAGATTTAGTTTCAGCAACCAGTGTGAATTCACATATTAAAAATAACATAAATGTTCTTGTTGTATGCAATATATTTTATAAGCCTCAAGCCAGTGTTTACAGTATTCAGCTAGACTGTCTTGAAACGTGAAGTTTAGTGGAATCATGTTTATATGTTAGTTACTTTGATTTATATTAAATGCGTGTTTACAGAATATAATTTATGCGCAGTTTTTAAGTCTTATTATTTGATTCGAAATTTTTTATGGGTTTTCCAGTTTTCTGGTAACATTGAAAAAATTCTTACATTTGCAAAGTTATTATGATTTTTGTTAATTTTTTGCGATTTCTCGAAATGCTACATAATTTTGAAATTTTCAAAATTCTTTTCTGATTTTTTTTTGTGATTTTCGGGGATTTATTTGAGATGTTTTAAGCCTATCTGCAACTCTCGACAATTTTTTTTGTTTTTTGCTATTTTATACGGTTTTTCATTTATTATTGGTAATTTTTAATTTAACTTACCACCTTGTGTACACCGATTAGTTTAGTCTCGTAACTTCCTCGTGACGCATCGTCATTAGTGACGTATCATCCGAATTTGGATAAAAGCTACACTCTTGTGAGAAGGTGCGCAGAATTGCAAAAAAAGTTGGTATTTCATTATTGATCGACACACCACCATAACTGGTGGTGTCCTGGTGTGGGAAGAAATGTATTATTATTTTTGGTCTTTCCTGATGAGGATAACGGGAAAACTGTTAGCAGAGCGGTACATTCAGAAGATTTTCACCCTCACCTGCTTCTCTCCAGGGTGCATCACCAGTGGAAAAACTTCCCAGTCGATAATGTCTACGAACGTACTTCACTGGCGTGCATTAGTGTCTTTATACTGTCTACAACCTTCCTTCCCCATCCTATTTTACAGATTTGTTGCCATTGAACATGTGCGACGCCATCTGATATTGTAATCTCGGTTATTAATTAGTCTGCAGCAGCTATAAAAACAGCCGCAACACCTACGGAAAAATAATTTACAAAGACAGATATTCCTGTGACTACATACCAGACACTATCGTCGAATGTATTTATGTTAGGGGTGTTGCAACCATGTATTACAGGTTTTCATCAACTGTACAACATTGAACGAATAATCGGTTACTTACAACACCATTCCCATTGTCCATGTCAAGAATCAGTTCATTTCGATATTTTATTCTGGCAATAATTGTGATTACATTTCAAATTTCGTCATTCATATAATTGCGTCAAAGGTAAATCGTAGTAGGCATCTTTAGTGTGTGCAATAGAGTTTATAGATTCTTAAGCACAATTGTTTAGAGTTTTTTAATATATCGACTAGGAGAAGATTGTTAGTCTCTACGTACGAAAACCTATAATCTAACAGCTATTTTCAATGTAACGTTGCGGCCCCGGTTGTCACAGAGGCTAGAGTACTCGCATCCTACCAAGGCGAACCTAGTTCGAATTGTACCGAATGATGCTGCTGTTTGGCGGGTTTTCTCGGGAATCTTCAATTTACCCGTCGTTGTATTCTGACGATGCACCATACTCGCTTTGCTTCACACACAACAGCGCTTAATACCCCTCTGGAAAGAGCCTCCCAAAACACTCCAAAAATTCGTAATTTTTCACTCATTCTGTGAGCTGAAATGCAACATTAGATATATGAGCATTTGTAAACTGGATATAAAACTTGTATTTTAAATGGTAATCATCTGTGTTCGAAAGACGATATACTCATACAGAAACGGTCGCTTTTTAATAAAATTCTGGAAATTTGTGAAATTCTTCTGAGTCGAATAAATTCTAAACCACCATACGGATAATTGTCACTTGGTGCAATGTCATATCGAGTATTAATATCGAATTAATGCGAATATTATTACAAACAATAAAATTTCACGTTCGTTATGAAGACTTTCCTGTCACGCTGGACATAATAAGACAATGGAGATTAATATAACGGAACATAAGAACATTTTTAAAAATTATAGAATAAGTGAAACCCATGTTTTCAAAATAAAATACTTATGAGTGACTTAAAATGCTATATCATTATTAGTACACTGGAGAGCCAAAAAACTAGTATAGGCGAGCGTATGCAAATAACATAGGTATGAAACCAATCAGAGTAACACGATGCGGTCGGCAGCGCCTATATAAGACAACAAGCGTCTGGCGAAGTTGTTAGATAAAGTTACTGCAGATACAATGGCAGGTTATCAAGATATAAGTGAGTTTGAACGTGGTTTTATAGCCGGTGCACAAGAGATGGGACAAAGTATCTCCGAGGTAGCGATAACATTTGGATTTTCACGTAACACCATTTAACGAGTGTACAGTGAATATCGGGAATCCGGTAAAACATCACATCTTCGACATCTCTGCGGCCGGAAAAAGATCTTGAAAGTACGGGACAAACGACGACTGACGAGTATCATTAAACATGATAGACGTGCATCCCTTTCTCAAACTGGCGCATATTGGATTTGTGGACTGACCTGCAGGATTAATGGTGTGAATTGCCTCCTGCATACCTTCAGACATTAGTCGAGTCCATGCCACGTCGTCTTGCAGCGTTTCGGCCTTCTCGGGGGAGCCCTACACGATATTAGTTAGGTGTACCAGTTTTTTGGCTCTTCAGTGTATATGTGTGTAAATAATTAAATATATATATATATAATAAAACCACAATATTAAAACCTATAATGAGACTTTTTTGAATAGTTTAAATATAACTAGATATGCAAGAACTAATAAATATTATTTAGTATTTTAAACATATTAAAACATACTATTAAAGGGAAATATTAATATAAATATCATCTTTAAAAAATGTAAAATTTATTAGAGCAAAAACTATTAACAAAAATGGTTTTCGATTACATATATATATAAGTTAAAAAATATTAATATATAATGTTTATTCTCATCAAGAAACACGTAATTGCTATAATTTAATTTTTGTTATTTTAATTTTGGTATATATATATACTCTGGTGACAAAATTCATGGGATAGCAATATGCAAATATACAGATGGCGGTTGTATCGCGTACAAAATGTATAAATGGGCAGTGCATTGGTTGGGCTTTCATTTATAGTCAAGTGATTCATGTGAAAAGGTTTCTGACGTGATTATGGCCGCACGACGGGAATTAACAGACTTTGAACGCGGAATGGTAGTTGGAGCTAGACACATGGGACATTCCATTTCGGAAATGGTTAGGGAATTTAACATTCCAAGATCCACAGTGTCAAGAGTGTGCCGAGAATACCTCATTTCAGGCATAACCTCGCACCATGGACAACGCAGTGGCTAACCACCTGCACTTAATTACCGAGACCAACAACGTGTGTGCAGAATGGTCAGCGTTAACATATAAGCATCACTGCGTGAAATAACTGCATGAATCCATGTAGGACGTACAACGGATGTGTCCGTTAGGACAGTGCGACGAAACGAACTTAGGCTGTACTGGGCTATGCCAGCAGAAGACCTACTCGAGTGCCTTTACGAACAGCACGACATAGCCTGCAGCGCCTCTCCTGGGCTCGTGACCAGATCGGTTGGACCCTAGACGACTGAAAAACCATGGCTTGGTCAGATGAGTCCCGATTTCAGTTGGTAAGAGCTGGTGGTAGTGTTCAAGTGTGGCGCATACCCCACGAATCCATGGACCCAAGTTGTCAACAAGGAACTGTGCAAGCTTGTGGTGGCTCCATAATGGTGTGGGCTGTTTTTACATGGAATGGTCTGGGTCCTCTGGTCCAACTGAACCGATCATTGACTGAAAATGGCTATGTTCACCTACTTGGACACCACTTGCAGACATTTATGGACTTCATGTACCCAAACAACGATGGAATTTTTATGGATGACAATGCGCCTTGTCACCGGGCCACAACTGTTCGCGATTGGTTTGAAGAACATTCTGGACAATTCCAGCGAATGATTTGGCCATCAAGATCACCCGACATGAATCCCATTGAACATTTATGGGACATAATCGAGAAGTCAGTTGGTGAACAAACTCCTGCACCGGCAACACTTTCGCAATTATGGTCGTCTTAAGAAGCAACATAGCTCAATATTTCTGCCGGGGACTTCCAATGACTTGTTGAGTTTATGTCACGTCGAGTTGCTGCACTTCGCCGGGCTAAAGGAGGTCCGACACGATATTAGGAGGTATCCCATGACTTTTGTAGCCTCAGTGTGTGTGTATAAATATATAATATAATATATTTTGGATTCTGTAAACTGAGTTTTGGGAGCGACAGATAAAAATTATTGTTATTCAGTCAGGAATTAATAAATGTAATACATTAAAATTATTATTATTTTATATATAACTAAATAAAGAAAATTCACATTCTATGGCATTGTAATGAAACAATTCCAAATAATTTATTGGCAGCAATTTTAATCTGGATTATTTGTAGCTCATATCCGTGCTGACAGAGAATAAAATATAAAAATGTAAGTAATAACATAATTATTTTAATTCCCAATTAAAATAGATTAAAAAAAAATTTGAAATTTTCCTTAGTGTCTGTAATATTTTCATTCATTCAGTACATGGTACAGTGTAAATTTAGGCCAGTAAAGTTATTGAAAGACAAAAAATTGACGCACTTCACTTTAAAGAAAAAGCTTATTCACACCACTGTTGAATATACAATGTATTATAAATTTTATAAATGCAAAATAAAAAATAAAAATTTTGCAATCTTGTTTGTGACATAGAGTATTACAAATGTTTAATTGTAACGAAAATTTAACTAAATTAGATTACGTTGTTTAAAATTGAAATAAAATATTGCATTTCATAAGAAGTACGGAAAAAAAACCTCTGGAAATGATCAACATAAATAAAGACTTTAAACTGCAGACTTCGAAATTATCTGATAGAAAAACTTAAATTTAAACTAAACATTATAATAAAAACCAAGAAATAAAATTTTTTCATTACATTTTTAAATATAAAGTAAAAGAAAAATTTATGCTACCAAAAGAACAAATAAATATAATTGAATACTAACATAGTTATAAGTCTTGTAAAAATGAAATATCGCTTGCATGAAACTTCGTAATTTGTTGTAATGTATATGTGTGGAGGTTATAGAGCTCCAATAATATATAAGCCAGAATCAATTTGAAAGCCATAAACTGAATAGAAAATAAGTTGAAATAAATTGTAAAATATAGTTCTCAAATTGAGCCAACCAAACCTTTAAAGCATAATGTAATATTAACACTTAAAAAATTAAAAAATTTTAATCATCATGCTTGTTATTATACCAAAGAAAAAAAGGTGTTCATCAGTAATATATACATAAATATTATGTAAAAATTATTTATAGTTCGGTTTTCTAATCAATGATATATTTAATGTTCAAATTTTATCTGAGATACGATTTACATTAATTTTTGAAAGAATTTTCTTTATGAAATGCCAATAAATATGTAGAGTAACACATAATTAAAATATTATTAGTTTCCACAAATAATCAAATAATTTTAATACGATTTATTGAGGCACTGACACTGTGACTTAATAGAAAATAAATAATTTTCAATTTCATAAAAAATGTATACAATTTTGTTTAATTATTTGCTTATGTTAGAATTTGTATAATTTTTTGTAAATCCATTTATCCATTGCTTGACTGAGTCTAAAATAATATAAAAAAATTACTAAATAAATATAATTTTTACATAAAGAAAATTTATGCAAGTTATACGAAAATGATTTTAAAAAGAACACTTGCTTGTGCATAAGATATTGTTACAATGTTGTGAAATCTCATAATCTTTATTTAGAACCAGATATTTTGTATCTGATGGATTTGAAGGATTTTGAACACTTTGCATAAAAACATATGACTTAGATCCTTCATAATATTTTACAGCACCATTATTATCATGGGATGCAATTTTAAAAATAACAAAACTAATATTACCTTTCTAATATATTATGTGCATTTTTCATAATTGAAATGTTATTGAAAATATTGTAAAGAACGATAAGGGTAAATAGAAACACCTGAGTTTAGTAAACATAACAATAACACTTGTTATTATTTGGAAACAAATATATATATATATATATATATACACAGTTGAAAAATGTTTGCTATTTAACCTATAGATGGTTGGTATTGTTAGATTTTTAGAAATTCAAATAATATTTTCAGCAAAATTACTATTTATAAATGAAAGATAATTCAAGACTTCAATATATTTTGGAAAACAATGCCTAAAACATAAAAATCAGACAGATGAATTAAATTAATATTGTATAAAATTTTAAAAACATTAAAGGAGTAATCGCACACTTTTTAAATTGCATGCAAGAGGTAATACCTAACATGTAGACAGCTTAGAAACAAATTGACAATTTAAATATAGATTTTTTTAATTTTGATGGTAATACTCGATAAGACATTACATTAAGTAACTATTTTCTGTATGTTGGTTTCTAATGTATTCTAATTAGAAGTATTTAAGAAAATTTTAAAATTTAATTAGAGAGAGACCTTCCAATGCGAAGGTGATTACAACCTACTAATTTACACGTTCATTATAAAGACTTTAATTTTACACTAGACAAAATAAGACGGTGAAGAAAAATGTGTATTACAACAAAGAATTTTAAAAAAATTTTTAACTTTATAGATTTAGAGAAACTCATGTTTCAAAATTATAATACATACATCAGTGACTTAAAATGCTATATAATTAGGGTCTATTAGTAATATAAAATGCAAATCACTGGAGAATATGAATTTATTAAAATATGTTAATATTAAAATTGTAAGGGATAAAATATGGAAAGGTAGTTTATGAAACCACATATGTTAAATATAACTGAGTTGAAATGTAGCAGTTGCAAATATCAATAACTCTAAAGTAACATTAAGCAAATCCATTATAAAACTAAAATTGAAAAATTATTTGGTTATTATATATATAATAATGCACCCTAAACAATTATCATAGCAATTGGAAAAATTATAAAATTATAAAAATGTAAACAAATAAAAAAACTGAAAATTTGTGGAAGCACAACATGACGTAAGATAAGAAATGTAGTTATATGAAAATAACGAGGAATGTGAAGTACAGAAACGTGTTAAAAGTTAATTTAAAAAAGGACATAATGCTAGATAATTAAAAAAATGTTTCTTTAGAGAACAATGGATGCATAGAAAGGTACACTTATTTTGACTATATATTGTGCTATATGGTTGTGATTAGTATCAAATAGATTTACGATATCTGTTTAGTAACAAATATATTAAGATTGTAAAATAATAAAATATAATTCTTTTAAAGTGTAAAATATATTTCATAATAATATTAAATTTGTCAAGTAAAAATTATGCTACTGTTACAACTCCCCATAGGCATATCCGAGCACATGAGGGGTGGAGGACAAAATAAAAAAAAACAAATACTTTTAATTTTAAATAAAATTCACACATCATTTATTTACAACACTTAACTTCCTATCTCTACAATTCACACTTGTTGTTCTCGCGCAATAATTACTGCAAATCTCAATTCCAAATAAAGTCCTTCGCTGTATTTACATTGGTTTGTCACCTAAATAAAATTTATTATTTACACATTTTCTGTCAAAGTATTAATTGCCGTCATTCCAAACGTCTCTCACTCACGCATCCAGTCCCACAATCCCACCAATCAGCCTCACTTTCCACTTTACAGGTGCTCGCAGTCTTCCCTCCCGCTGGTCTATGTCGTTGCCACTCGTCGTTTCGCTGGTTCTGCACACCAGGCACTTTCGTCCTTACAGTACTCCAAACTCGAGACTCGGGGGCCTGCTGCGGCTTACATAAATCAGGCGGCCCGATCCAGAAGGTTCCTCGTTCCCTAAGCCGTGTTGAGGAATGCGAAATAAATTACGAGAACATTTTTGCAATGATAATTCAAAGCATTTAATCCTCAAGGACGAAAAAGAGTACAAGTCTTAAAAGGCTTATAGGGGCACATGTCAATATTGCGCGGAACGCTTATTTGTACCTTCGCGTGTGCTCTACTGCGGTTACGAGTGATATCAGCACATACCCGAAGGATAAAAATGAATGACGCGAAGACAAATGCACTTTTCACTACTCTGCACATGCCTTTCCTGTTAGTGGTGCTGTCCATAAAGCACTGCCCTTCGTACTCTCTAAGGGGAGGGCAAGAGGAGCGGCGCAGAGTTGTGCCATGTAACACTGCCTCCTCCTCAAGTGTGTTCAACCCGAACAGATTCTACATAATCTGGACCTTAGTAGAAGGCTAGTAGACCTACATACACCACAACGACATTTTACTCAAGTGAGCCGCAAAGACGAATCCAGAAAGAGATATCACTGACTTACCTAAAAATTCGATAAGAGTCTCCCCAAAATCTCTGGTACAGAGATTTTGGGGCACAGAGATTTTGGGGCAATGATGAAGCAATAAACATTGCTTCATCAATGTTTATTGTCATACAGCCGCACTAAATGTCATTCTCTGAATTACTCCAAAGCAATTCTAGTCTCATCGGGTGTTCCTCTTGATTCCAGATGAGTCTGTGGTATGTTCCCCTTTTGCTCCTTTCTGACTGGATTCTTTCCCCTGAAGATACATACATGCAACTGCATTCCTTTGTGAAACTTCTCTTATCAACTTCTCTCGTCTTGTGCACATTATATGCGGTGGATCTTTTTAGGAATTTCGGCTCATGTATCCTGGTCCTTCTTACTGCGAGGTAGCGATCTTTCTTATGTTATTGAGGTTCGTTATTTACAGTAGTTGTGGTTTAACCATGCATCGGATTACCATCAGGGTTGCTGCATGATCTGACTATTGGTACGGCTGTCATCCCACCTATTTCTTCATGGTTGTTATTGGACGGTATCCTTCGACACTAGGCTAGTAAGTGTCTCTCCTTTCCCTAGCTCCAAAATTCTCAGCTTCTATGTCAACGATGGACAGATGTCGTTTTCTCTATGCGGTTGAGGAGTTTTCCCACTGCTGACTCAAATCTCCTAAAAATGCTCTCGGTTATATTCACCTCTGGCTGTCGCATCCTGCTGTTCCTTCGGAGACACTGAGTTATCAAATGCCATTTTCAGCCACCCTCCCCTAACCTTCCCGATAATTAGGTGAACAAAAGCTGAACTCCCTAGCACATACCTTGGTAGCTATGTATTTTGTCGTCGCCTCCTGCTCTTCAAAATGCATAATATGTGATTTCCATCATCGTTGTGTCACAGCATAGCTGCCTGCACTGCATGCTACGATGTCGGCTCCTGCTTCCTCGATTCCACCTCCAAGGCTCAGACCAGGGCAAAATGCATGTTGTGTAGCATTGCAAGGCATACCGCTCCGCGAACTTCCACATAGACAATACCGTCAACGAAGAAATCTGTCACGTGCTACTTTGGGGCACACCTCCAGAGACAGGTTGGACAGCTGCATAATGCCATTTTATATCACCTGCAGTGGCTTCCCTGGTCGCTGAGTGCGAATTCGCAGTTGGGCATATTGGGCATGTCGCAGGTATCGTTCACAGAAATTTAGCTCCAAGGGAGACACAGGTGTGGTGAACTCCATTAAATGTCGCTCAGGCAAAGACTATAGTACACTCAGTGCAGGGCCTCTCAGAACTGCCATGAGGTAGTAAGCCTGCTGTTTGTCTGATCAGCCATTAAGGGTGGCGACTTTTTCAGTCTGGTGTTGGTACTCCCACCAAAGAGTCAGGCATTCACAAGGGGGAGGGGGGATCTTAATTCCTTAATTTCGACCGCCTTCCCCACCCCTTGCTGCATGACACCAATGATGCAGTGCTGCTGGCCACACTCTGAGGTTGCTTTACGAGCTACGACTTGCTCTTCTTCCGAACCTAACTCGGCTACCGGTGTGTTGATAGTGGAACTTCGTCACTAAAGAAATTCCTGTCAGTCTTTCTACAATGCATTCATTCCATGTTTCATTTCGATCTTGATAATAACGATCCATTCACTTACACACTTGATTACATTGTCCACATAGTTAATTCTTGTATTCTCTAAACACCTATTACGTTATTTTATCGTATCTTCTGTTTCATTTACTGTTTCTATTTTCTTATCTACACTACCTATTTCCTTACCTACAACATCTCTCACATTTGTTATTTGGCTTTTTACATGCACACACTCTAACCATTTGGCTGCTGACCCTCTTAATTAATCCTCACAGAGATTCCAGCTGAGCTGACATTTTTCTTGTTATAATTTACTGCGATGTTAACATAAAAGAGACTTAATTTTTCAGCCTACATCTATTTAACAATTTTTGTTTAAATATCATAAATTACTAACATATTACCTAAAATTATTTACAATTAAATACCTCCATCCCATTTATAACACCAGTGCTACCAATCGCCAGAGGCATATCCGAGTGTGTGAGGGATGGAGGTGCATATAATTTTAAATTTTATATATAATATTATAAAACACTTAGCTATTCCTTTCAACAATAAATTCATTCCTCTGCTATTAACACTCATTTTTCTCAGCAAGTGCAATATTTATTGCCCATCTCAATATCACTGCATTTATACATGATACAGTCTCTTAATCCTCACTTATTATTTACACATACCTATTCAGTAAAGTGTCTATTGCCACCATTCTAAATGTCTGTCATTCACAAATCCAGTCCCACAGACCCGTCGGTCAGTCTTACTCTCCACTGTACAGGTGCTCGTAGAACTAACTCTTGCTGGTCACTGTTGTCGCCATTCGTCGCTTCGCCGGCTCTGCACACCTGGCGCTTAAGTCCATACAAGGCTTCAGACTCCAGACTCGGGGGCCTGCTGCAGCTTATAAAATTCAGGCAACCCGATCTATAAGTCATTCTGAGGAAGGCGAAAGCAATGACCAGCACATTGATCCAACGATTAACCACATACGTACAATTTTCAGGGACGGGAAGCGGCAAGAGTCCTGAAACGCTTATCGGAGCACACGTCAATATTCCGCGGAAGGCTTGTTTGTAACTTCGCGCGTGTTCTTCTCCGGTTAGTAGTGATACAGCACACGCCCGAGGGGTGCACGTGAAGGACACGAAGGCAAAGGCGTCGCCTCGTGGCTTTGCATGTGTTTCTCTAGTAGCCAGTGATGACCTTGAAGCGCCGCATATTGCACGCTCAAATCGAAGGGTAAGGGAAATGACACAGAGTTGCGGCATATTTCAATACAAGCATCTATTATGTTTATCCAATTTTATAAAAAATTACAAGATGAGTAATTTATAATTTTGATTAATACTAAAACAGAGAAGTCAAGAAATACTATTGCAATAAGAAAAAATTAATGCCCTTATTTTAATTACAAAATAATTTAAATATGAAAAACGACACAAGCCAAAAATAATACAATTTTTTTTTAATTCCTGAAATATGTATGACATTTTCCTTCTTTATTTTTTGTTTTACGCTTACACTATAATTGTCTTTTTTCTCATTTTTAAATAATTTGTTCTTAAAGCATTGACAATTACTCCTAATCATGTATTTTTTGTATCAATTCCACGATTATAAACAATTTTTAAATTTTCTAAATATTCTAAAGGCATATTCATGTTCATTACAAAATTAGAAACCATTTATAATTTTTATAAGTAGTTTTATAACTCTTACTAAAAAATTCTCTGTATTACTGGAATATATACCAGTGCGGTTCCAGCGCGATGGTGTTTCCGGCACACAGCAGTACTTCTACAAGGGTGTGTTTTTAATGCAACATTTGACGGATGGTTTAGCTTTCGCAGCTCCATCGAATGGTCTGCTTGCTCTCACATACGTACATTGGAATTTTTTTTCCTCCTGAGTCGTTTAAAGGGTCTGATGTGCATAACTCTTGGCTTAGGGCCATAGAATCTTTCGCCATAGAGCACAGGTGCCTGCTGCATCACCAGAAATACGCCGGACCCGTTTAAAAGAACTTGGCAATTCTGCCAGTTTTGTGTTGACATCCGAGATCGATCTTCATATCGATTAATTTTATGTGTCACGTTCTTTTATTGGAGTAAAAACTTATTGGATTATTGGGATAGGAATAATAGCTTTAACAAGTATCCGCATGTAAGTATAAATTGTATGTGCTGTAATTACACGCATCCTTGGTCACTGCAATTGCGTACATAGTCAAAGTCACGTGTCGAGGATGAGCATTGGATTGGATACATTTTTACTGCGCCCGCACAGTAGGCAGACCGGGTAACATAGGCATTAAAAGCTGCATATCTGCCAGGCGCTGTGCCTCACCCTTTCAAACCTTGCTTGGTAAATAATGAGAACCAGAGAACCACTGACCTGAAGGTGTCTCACTTAGTCAAACTCTCTTGTTAATTTGCAGAAAATTTTTAACAATCGGTCGAAACAAATCGATTTCAGCCCAAGGTTACAAAATTTAATGTTACACTAAATATAGCACCCCTACATTACTTATGTACGGGTGACTTAACTAACTAATTTTTAACGCATTCAACACTTTTATTTATCAACTTTACACCGAAATACTGTTTTTTAACCTCCCACGGATTGTAATAGTTGGTAAATAACACATTTTAATACATTTTGCTTTAATGATGCATAGCAACCTCAAAGATCACTTAAGAATTTTTTTTTCCCCTCTCTTTGTGTATAAGCAAACACCTTACACATTTTACAGCAGCTGATAAAGGACAAGCCGTGTAAGGAAATTAAAAAACGCGAAGGGATTACGTCATTTTTAAAAACGTTAATATTTCTACTACATAAAATAATATATAGATAAAACTGACATCTGGCAGAAAACATTAATAAACAATGGCAGTTAATTCGCGCTCCATAGTGAACACGTTTCGAAATTTTGTTAAATAATCATAACTTGGAAATGTTTTAAGTAATTCGTAGCTTTCTTCAACAGTTCGTGTTAATATTTTAACCAAAAAAAAATATAAAATTTTACAGATGAAAATTATTTCAGTGTGACGACATTCTGAAGGAAAAAAATCGTGAGAGAAAAGGAACACTACTAAACTTGTAATTATTCCTACACGATGATGACAACGTACACGATTATGCCAATCATTTCAATACATTTAACTACGCAGGCCATACTGACGATGTAAGGTTTTCCCCATTAATAAGTCTCCTCAAATCTGGTGTATCATAAAGAAACTTCTGCCATATGAAATCATAGTGTATGTATTTTAGTTTACGTTTGCATTTACTCATTCTATAAGACAATTAACATATATAATTTTAATTTAACACAATATGTTTTTAATTTTTCAACCATATAATTTAGTTTTATCAATTGCAGACGACGCTGTGTAAGTCAAGGTAATAACTTTTGTAGAAAGTATTTAAAAAAATACGTTTGAAGACCATTAAATTATTGAAATTATTACTAACGTAATAAGTGATCATCGTTTTCGCAAATTATCTAATATTTAATAAAGTTGTTCACAATTATATGTGTTAATATTTCGCTTTTATTTTCCGTGACGTAAGAGTGCTTGCAAACGAATATGTTTTAGAAGAAGATAAACTTTTAATGTGTCAAAAAAAAAACATTTTGGAGAAATGTTTTCATCCAAGTATATGAAATACACACATGAAATTTTGTATATAGACTGTAAATGAGAAATATGCTGAAGTAACAGATCCACTATAAGTGTGATTTTAAATGACATTTCAAGTTATGTAACATACCTTTTGAGAGCCTCCACAATTCTTTCGAAGAAAACACCCCAGTTGCTAAAATAGTATCGTTGAATACAACTCCATTGTATGGGTTGTGAGTATAGCCTGAAATACACAGAAGTTCCATGTTAGGCAATAATTGTTAATAATTTAATTTTATTTATTTAATATACTATTAAATTTCTTTTTATTGGGAAAACATTCCTTTTGAAGTAAATTAATAAAATTTTGAAAAGAAGAAAAATGTTCAAGTTTATAGTGTACGTACCAAAGTGGGGTACTTTTCTATTTATTATATTAAAGTTAATGTACGCAGTAACTGCAGTTCCTATTTGGTACTTTTTCTTCAGTTAAAAATCACTAGCGTACAAGTTTATTAACGTTTTGATAATGGTGTAGAACATATCCAAATGTGTGTACAATAAAAATGTATGTACAACATTGCACTTTTAAATAGTATAGCTTTTATAGCTTCATTATAAAAAACTCACTTTAAAAAAGTTTGGATAAGGAAATTGATTCATTCAATAGTCAAAATAAATTTACCACTGCAATAGGTTAACTAAAGTTATAAAACAAGTGGCAAAATTAATTATCGAGCAAAACAGAAGTACACATATAGACATGTGTACAATTCTGCAGAATGCTCGGAAACTATTTGGCCTAAGTGTAAGGGGTGTTAGAGGGAACCAAAATAAACAAGTATTACTGTCAGGAAATTCCACGTTGAAACGCTGATAGGTGGCGCTGGGTACATCAGGCGATCACCGCTGGCAGCGGCGTGAGGCGTCAGTCTCCGCTGGGAGTTTCACTTACAGGTATTTTTATACGAATGCCAAGCTTGCAGATATTAATCTGACGTATGGGGCAGCAAAAGGAAACGGACGAGCTGCTAAAGTGTTGTATAGGGAACGATTCCAGCGGCAAACATTTGAACTTGTGCACTGGCAGCTTTGCGAAAGCGGATACTTCGAACCTAGGTGACGTGATGTGGGCCGCACACGAACGGCCATAACCCCTCGCGTGAAAGATGTTATACGTTCTGTTGAGGTACATTCATCCTAAAGCACGAGAGCTATTCCTGAGCTTTTGTCTGAGACATTCACTATTGTGGGAGATTTTACATAACAAAGAATTCACCAAATCCATTTACAGCGGATGCAGTCGTTGGTAGTGGAAGATTATTCTCGCCGTGAAAACCTAGCACATAGGTACTTGCGACAGACTGCCCTGCAGCCTGGCTTACCTTCACACGTCGTATTCACGGATGAGGCTACATTTGCACGGGAGAGCCTGTTTAACAACCACGATACTCATGTGTGGGCGCATGAAAATCCACATGTGACACCGCCACATCCCTACCAGGAACGATTCTCGATCATTGCGTGGGAATCGTGTGGTTCACTATTACTTGATCGGACCGTATATCCTACCTCATCGAATGAACGGGCGCACGTGCGGTATCTTCTTGTATTCCTTGCTGGAATTTCTGGCCGATATTCCTGGGTTTGTTCGACGACGAATCGGGTTCCAGCATAAAGGTGCGGATGCAACTCTTGTCCTCATACGTCAAGACTCAGCTGGACGCTACTTGTACCCATCGCTGGATTGGTCGCGGTGGCCCTATTCCTTCACCACCACGATCACCCGATCTGTCATGTTCGGATTTCTTCGTGTCGGGGCACCTCAAGGGCACCATGTACGATATACCTTCATTGACTCCGAGCAAGATCTCGTCGCCAGACTAGCTGCTGCAGCTGGAGAGATTCAGGACAAACTGGGAATTTTGTAACATGTAGGGCATCTATGCGCCGACAGCGTGAGTCTTCAGTGCGCGTTGGTGGTTTCTCTTTCCAGCATATAATTTAAAATCAGAAAGAAACAAATGATTTGTTATTGCATTTGTCACGTCTTTCATTTCACCTTTCCTGTTTGGTATACGCGGCATTTCCAGACTCATATTCTAAGTCAATAAATGTTTAATATATTTTCCTCTGTCACTCCTTACACTTTGGCCAGAGAGTTTCCGAGCATCCTGTATAAATTGACAACAAAGAATTGTATGGCGTAGGATAAGAAATATGCAAACCTATATAAAAAGTAAACATTATTTTCCTTAATTTTTATCCTGCCTTTTTATTGACATCTGCCAAACGACATTCCAATGTTTTTATAAGATCTCTATTTCCCGATTTTGTAAAATGGACGAATACACGACAATTATCTTGTTAATTTGTAAACTAAATGTAATATCAGTTGCACTCAGTACTCACAATGTTACAAAAAGTCAGTTCAATGACTTAGAAAAAATTCTGTTCTGAATATACCAACGGGCAGTGATCAAAACGTTTTATTGCGTAAACATTTTTCAGTACTCTAAGAGTTATTCAAATTTTTGTTATTTGGTTGGGTGCACATTCTGCGACACACGCCAAAGCCTATTAAAATATTATTACATACATAATTTGCAAAAAGTTAACTATTAGCTCCACAAATTGTTAACAGCTATAATTTACTTCTAGTTTGACGAACAAAATCTCGAAAAGAATGTAGAAATGTTATATATTAAATATATAATATTTATAATATTGACAATACAAATTTCATAGTATACTGCATTAAACTCGTTCTTTTTTCTGATACGTTACAACATTTATGAAGATAATTTTCGAAGCTAAGTTACGAAATGTTTCCGCTTAGTATATAATTAGTTTTCTAAAAATAAATAGTTTTAACTTAATTTTCCATAAAAAAAATTTCCACGTCCTTTAACAAAGTATTCTGATACATTCTGCTGTTGCTTGCCCATATACTCCTTTGGCTGTAGTCACGTTTACTACTTCAGCACTTTCAAGCGTGAATTAAGATTTTTAAGCATTTAGCAATAATTCGGGTTAAACATTTCATATGAATACAAGTTCAAGGATTTCGTAAAGTTTTCGCAGCTGAAGTGTTAAAAAAATGACTTAAATGTCAAGTGTGAATATATCATAAATTGCGATACTATAGATATTTTTAATACAGTTATGTCAATTTCAGGTTGTGATTACGAAGACATCTTGATTACCATTTATTATTACTATTTTCATGGAATGCTCAGCTTACAGTCTGGTGTTGTTTCGGACGCAATCTTAGGGTGAAAGGTGTAATTTATTAGTACCCTGGTTATGGCATGGAAGTGTTTTAGACGTTTTTAATTGTGACATATTAGTACAATGCAGGAACTACAACATAATTCATAATATTTAAAAGCTAATAATAAATGCACTGTCTAGATGTCTGCATCGCGGTGTCGATAATGACTGAACATTCATTCCACACAAGAAGGTTGAACTCATAATTTACTCTCACTCTCCGTAATAAATTATTTCTTAGGCCAGTGAATTCCAACAAGTGCACATAACCTATAAATCCCACAGTCAATAGTTTTTTAATAATTTACTTTATATTCATTATATTTATGAGTAATTTTTAACTATTACAAAACTTGTTTTAAAGGTAAAAAAATATATTGTATGCTACATATGAAGTTGTTACTTGCTCTTAAATGTCTTAAAATACACCGATGTTAGTTGAATAGCTGAGTAGTGTAGTATATTAAAACTTGCTACTCCTTACATATGCTGATAACTTTGGAAAACATGGATGCCTAACTAAAGAAGACACGGCATAAGACTGCCAAGAATGGTACAAACTAGAAAGTAATGAGCTCCTGTTACAGTGTTTTGTCTTCGTCACGTCGTAGTGATCCGTCGTTCAATACTACACGCTGTGTCAAGGACGCAGCCATAAGCATCATAAATGACATCAGAGACATTTTCCAGGAGCGGTTTACGTGATAGTACTTGAAATGTAAAATTGTTTTTAGTTGAAACCAACAAATTCTTGTTAATTACTAAATTTTGTTGATTTAAAAGTAATATTTTGTAAATATACAGTGGTTGTTCATTTCCAAGGATAGCATTTGTGTGAATAACGAAATGCATTTGTGTCGTTACGAAGATATTGGATATTGTAAATAGCCACGCGCCACTCATTACTTCTCGGAATCCCACGAATGTTATTGCTATGGTTCATATGAACAAAGCAGCAAGTTATATTATGACTAATATTAAATAGTCTTTAGACTTTAATTTCTCAGATTTTTTAAGTATTTTTTAATTCGCCATTAAAAGAGTATAAACAGCAGATACTGGGCTAAAATTTTGGATAAAGTATTACAGCAAAAATAAGTAATTGCTTTCAGTTAAAATTATTTTATTTCGACTATTATAATTGCACAGAAAAATAACCATAAAACTATTGGAACATAAAGAAAATGAAAAGTCGCGAGAATGAATGTCATTATATATATTTATCAAACATACAACATCATAATACAAATTTTTGTAATTTGAGCTATAATATTTTTGCATGAAAATTTTTTTTAATTTACAAAAAAAAAGTAGTACACCTGTTGAATTTGTGCGCTTTCAAGAGCAACATCTGTGATGCTGTATAAACATTATTGCAGAAAAACTGATAGTCAGTAAACTGCTGATACCATCTCAGATTTCAAGGTCAATTGCGTGCTTAAGGCCGATGAGTTATCACTTCCAAGAATCCACTTATGGTGATGGCTACTTCTTTCCTTGAACGACAGGGAAACGTCCAGGTTGACTTGTTTGAAAAAGATGTGTTCCCTTAAGTTACGGGTTTGCAATGTTAACTTTTTAACAGTACAGACCAGGTTTCGTAATTTTTTTTTATTTTAGCTGCGATAGTATACATGTACTTTTTTTTTACATATTTAAAGAAATGTTCAGAATTGTTTCTTAATACATATTTTGTATTCTTTCAACTTTTCTCTAAACAGCTAAATGTAAACGTGTATTGCAAAAAACTATTACATTCACATGATTTCGTATGGCTTCCTTTGAATAATCAATTATAAGTGACAAAAATAAGCAACAGAAGGCGGGACAAAGAAAATAAAAACTCTCTTAAAAATCCAACAGCTGTTGGCATAATTCATTTTCTCATGTGTGTTCAAAATTGCCACTTTTTTAAACATAGGACTATCGTACTCCTTGTAATTAAGTGTAGGACTAATTCCAGTTTCGCCGTGAGCTCAGTAAAATTTTGAAGGTGACATACCTCATAATAAAACAAGATTAAATTATCGCAAGGACATATAACGTGTTAAAAATAACCCAGTACACGGATGGATCTGTGGCATATGTAGTGGTTAGTGTGCTAGCTTCTAATGATTAGGTGCCGGATTCGATTTTTGTCACCCAAATGAAAATTTTCAAAATTGTGGTGGTGTTGGGACATCCCTTACACGGCCGCATAAAATGTGTTCCGTGCAGACCAGACTGACGTATAATTTTTATATCCCAAAAACTGTGTATCATCAAGTAGACAAATTACTTAATAAAAGTCTAAATTACAGCTTGTGGTTTTGCAGGGAAATAATTCCAGAATTATTACACATAATGTTGTAATCTTACAGGAGATCCGTCGGTAGGTTAAAGTGCTTTTTTGTACAAATACTGAATATATCCCATACACTTTCAAGCAATTTCTTGCAAAATTTTAAAATAATTTTTGTAGTGTTACCTAGAAATTTTTGGGCAACTGATTTCCAAACATTCTTTTGTAAAAGATAAAAAAAAAAAATTTTGTGTTATCTTTCACACAAGAGGCGTACTGCCGCTGGAGCTCTCATAATTGAGTTTCATTTAATGCACACATGGCTCGTTCAAGTATAAAATGTATGCTGTTGTGGGCACAATGTACACTGCAACACAAAGAAAAGCAACACCAAGAGTGTGAGACTGCATTTCCATGAAACATGCAGAGCAGATCCACATATGCCTCTTATGTATTTTATTACAATATATAGCCTTTCACACAAACCACGCACGTGATATAGGCAGACTATCAGCACGTTAAACTGTCATTGGAGATGTTGTCACGACCGCACGACGTAAATGTTTTGACTGTTACTGTGTCTGGTGAACGAAGAAGGATTTGCGATGCCTTTAAGACACCGTCGTAGCAATTACGTTACACGGAATTAAGTGAAATATTTCAAACATACTCCATTGCTACACAATATCGTCACAGAAAACCAAGTTTGTTTTCTGTGACGACATAGTCTAGCAATAGAATATATAAAAAATATTGCACTTAATCATTCACTTACTCATGCAAGAATATTTCAAAGAACTCATCCGTTAAACAATTCCATCAAACGGATAAGTTCATCATAGGTTTCATAGTAGGTCTCAATACTTCTGGTTGACACCTGCGCCGTATCGCGGTTGAAACGCAAGTGTCAATCGCATTTGCTAACAGTGGCCCCAGAAATGAAATCTGCATCGTCTTATTGGTATCGGGACTTAGAGACGGTCGTCAGAGCGCACAGATCGTCGGAACAGGTGTCATGCCATAGCACACTCACAATCAACGACTGGCGACATTTTGCGAAGTGTTCATGGCGGTTCAGATGCTCCGATATAAACACAGACAGTGTAGCGCCGATTGATGAGGCAGGTTTGTTTTCCAGCCTTGTGTTGCAAAGACTACTCTTAACAGCAAGCCATCGTCATCATACATAGGTTAGAGGTGTGTGGGGTTTAATACGATACAGAGCACTCTTTGACGACAGATCACGTTTGTTTCACACCGATGGTGAATAATATGTGTGAGTCTGTAGGTTATGTGAACGTCAGGAGGATTCCTCTGCCATTATGGAGCTTCACAAAGCCCGTCAACATGGTGTCATTATTTGGAGTGCTATCAGCAGCAACAGCCGCTCACAAATAGTACAAATACAGACACGTTAACGAAACGTTGCTATGTTGATGAGGTGCAGGGCGTCCCAAGTGAACATTTTCAACAGTATAACGCTCGGCTATCAGCATCAGAGTTTGGCAACGTGTGCAAATGCTTTCTTGGCAGGACAGATATCCCGATAAAAGAGAATCTGTGGGACACGATTGGACATCGGTTGAATACACTCCCACTTCCACGAAAAGAAGAACTGCGTATTCAGATCAACAACCTATTGTCCACAATAAGCGAGAAAATTATATGTACACTCATCTAATCGATGCCACGTCGGTTTCAGAAATGTAAGTCCCACAATTAGCCCATATATTCGGCCAATATTTGTATGTAAAATTTTAATTATTTGTTTCGCACCTGTTTGGCTATCTGTACATGCAGTTTGGTCTGTTTTGAGTATTCCGTCTTGTTGTGGCATTTCCTCTGTCAGGCAGTGAATTTTAAAAAGGCGAGGGAGGTGGTGTAGCTTGTGTGCCTGGGAGGCTTCGGGTTGATTCAGGAGTGCTCAGTAGTCCTTGGTATTCCAGCAGAAACATTTCGAAAGCCTTGTAGAGGATACCAAAGTATTTCTTCATTGCCAATATCGGTTTCATTTCCATTGGTAATATTATCGATCAGGGAGATCTCTCTTGTAGTTACTTTTTACATTTCCTACTCAGTTTGCACAGTATCATTTATGTTCGATTTATTTTATTTACTTGAGGTAATGCTATCCCACAATTTGGCCTCAGATAGATTTTTATTTTGCTTCTCTTCTTGGTGCCCTGTCACTGTGTTGACACCACAATTTAAATTATTCTTTTCCTTTCCTTCGTGAATTTTATTCGTTTTTGCTTATATTTAAGTATGTTTCCAAACACACTTCATACAGAACCATTACAAAATTTAGTTAAGAGTCGAAGGAAAATTTTTTTTGTTATGGTTTAAGTTCTGGGTACCTACACCATGTATTTTCATTGGGAATTGCTTGAATTTATATAAAAATTGTATATGAGCACATAGACAATTATAAATTCGTGCACAAACGTAAAAAATTATGTTCCAAAACTCGGATCGGTATTCGAAGTGCAATTATAAGCTATCATTAGGGTCAGTGACTTTTCGCGTAAAAATCGGAGCAAACCAAACAGTAGACTTCAATACTATATACATATCTCATCTGTTGTTATACCTCCATTGGCTGCTGGTGCCGTGTCCGTCTTTGACCAAGCCACTCAGGACTATGTAACTCCGACACTGAACCTACGTGATTCATGCGCAGACGGTTAACACGGGCCAGAACATTTTTTAGCCAATCAAAAAACCTGGACGACTCTACAGTTCTTAGGACTGTATCTTGTCTCGAAATCTTTTCGCGAAATATCAGTGCCCCTAGATATTATTATTCGTCAACAATATGTCTGTAGCCTTTATTGCATGTTCCATCCAGCCTCTTTTTGCGCTATGTACTTTTTTCAAGTTTATCTTAAGTAATTTTTTTCCACCAGTAGAATGGTAATGCTTCTGTTTGAAGTGCGAAGGGCGGGTTATTTACCCGAAATGGCGGGTATTGGAGTGCGACCTCAAACATTAAAAAATTGGTATATGACAAAAGTTAGGGAAACATGTAAACATTAAATTCGGATAAACCTGAACAACGAAAATAATATATATAATAATTAATTAAAACTCAAATGTAGGTGATCGAAGGTAAGATTTCCAACTCCACGATCTCAGAAAAATGAAAGAACACATCCTACTGGTATAACAACCCGCAGGTGAATGATACTCCCACCAACAGTTGTATTTACATCACAGCCCCTTCCATTATGTCACTTTCGTCCTCTCTCGTTCCTTCATTTACTCACAGTATATGTCTACTCCCCAAACCCGTCCATCCTCCATCACCATCGCCTCCTCCCCTCCTATCAACCCACCAAATGTTCGCCTTCGCACCATCCCACTTAACTATCACATTCACTCTATATTTCCCTTTTCCATTTACTCACAGTAGCTTGACTTCCTTCCAATCGTAATTATTAAAAAAAAACTTGGAATGTTTTCACCCAGCCGCCTCCCTCCGATCTGGTATCTTACCCCTTAACACTCAAAAATGGGTTATTTTAACACAATGCCCTCCCTCACTTCCCTCTATATAGACCTAATTGCAGATTTTCGAACTTCTCTATTTAATCACTGTTTAATAATTAAACCTCCGTCCTTCCAGGACTTTAAGAGGCAATGGTAGAACCAGGAGTAGCTATACTTTACAGAAAATACGGGTGTTGCCTGAGTGACCAGAAAATACTTTCATCCATATTGGCATACAAAAAGTCTCTGACCATGCTGGACAGATGCAATGAACTGCTGTATCTGTCGATATAATTTCTTCATATATACACTCCAAACGAAATACATGCCATGTACAAGTACTTTATACCGTACCTACAGCTAGAAGAAAACATTCACGATTGCCCTATGAGCGAAGAGTGTTTTTCGTGTGCTCCTTGATCCTCGGCATGCCACATCACACGGGCTGGCACAAGGATTGTAGTGTTCGGCCTGAGATGTGGAACAAAGGTTACCAACGGCACTGGCATATCTGATATTGCCAATACAAATTCGATAGCTGTGGAAGCCAACATTACCTAAATGAATTTCACGACTGTGGGAACTGGCCCTTCCAATATGCATTTCACAAATGTGGATGCTGGCTCTGCCAATACAAATTTCACAACTGTGGATGCTGACCCAACATTATCTTGCTTTAAGATGTACGAGGACCTGGAAGAGCAGCTGGATATACTCGCAAACTAACCAATCATTGTCGGAATTTATGAATGCCAAAAAAAAATCTTTGAAAATATAAAAACAGTCAGTTTTTCACTATATCCAGAGACTACACTCGCAAAACAAGTTAACGATTGAGCAACTTTCCATCTCGTACAGCGATGAAAGTGAGTCAACCAAAGTTTGTACATCATCACCTCCCTGTCGACTAAGGTGGGACGCAGGTGAGATTCGCACGAGCAAATCATTACCATATTTGACGAGGTTCTGATCTCAGACAACATGACATTCATTATCGTAAGATGTGAGATTGGATTTAGCCTAGTTTGTGTCCGAATAAGCTGGTAGTCATCGATCTGAAAGAAAAAAATAAACAGTGAGTCTGCCATCCATATGTTCACCTCGTAAAAATGTAGTTAAGTTGAGAGATTTGGGCGGCTCTTAACAACGAAATCTTGAGAGCCGATGAGGTTGAAATAAGATGAAAATGGAGCAGCACCAGAATGGAAGGGCGGGGGAAGCGGGATATCCGCGAGAAAAATCGCTGACTAGTGGCATCGTGCGGCACGATTCCCACTTGCGAAAATCCGGAGTGACCCGTCTGGGGACTGATCCCGGTTCGCCTTGGTGAGATGCGAGCAGGTTAACTACTAAGCCACCGCAACCCCTCGTAAAAATGTAACTTGTTAAATCTTACAAGTACGATAAAAAAGTTTTCACACAGTACAACACTAAGTATTGAGACTCTGGTATTAGACAATTCGTATTTCGTTTCACAACGAAAGGAAATATGAAAAGTGTGCAAACCAAGAAAGTACTGTTCTTATGGGGCTTTTGGGACATGAGTCATGACTAGGAGCCAGGAGCCGTCCGCCATCTTGGTTGGCGTCAGCCGGTGCTCGTGGCTATGTTGGATGTTTGTCCCCCCTCCTCCTCCAAGACATCACTTAACAGTAAAAATTAGTTCAATAACAATTTATTTAATAAAAATCGTGTTAATAAATAATATTTTAATATATAACTATCACAATAAAAAAAGTATAAAAATTACCACCCACCACCTCGTCATCCATCACCGCCCNTACACCAATGCATTATCCCCCACCCACTTCCCCCCTGGCCCAAAAAATAAAAAAATCGAGAATAATTTAATGTTAGACCAACGCTCACACTGCCACCCTGTCATAAATATCGAGACAAATCGCACCCTCACCCCATAAATCATCCCAGCACATTTCCTCATACCTATATATAATTGTTTTGTAAATTACACATACCATATATATTTTTCTCCCATAAATTATTTACATTTTCTTTATTATATAACCATTGTGTTAATGGTTTAGATCATACCCTCAATAACGATCAATTCAAGAACTATTCCGAATAGGATATTTTGATTATAAAAATTCGTAGTAAATTTTTGGTTGTTTGCTTTTTAAATACATCTAAAGGCAAGCAATGTATCATAGAGCTCAATTTTTTATTTTCAGTTGGTTCATTATCTTAAATCCAAGTATGTGCTTATGCCCACATATATTTTTATTGGTGGTTTTTATTAAGTATTACGCAAACCACATTTTCACAATTCAGGTTGTAAGCAAGCAAATATTTATAGAAATAGGCGAATATAATTTGCGGACTTTTAGAGCCAGGCTCGTAAAATTCAGTTTGCAAGCATCCTTTCTAACTCCAGGAATGTATGCATTTATGAGCTCTATGGCCATGTATAGACATAGTGATTAGCTAAATTGAAAATAATATTTGCATTATAGTGCTTTTTTTTATCAAAATCATTTTATTACAGGGAGGAAACCATTTAGGGTTGAAATAATAAAACTTGTATTTTTATTTTAAAAAAATGTATTACTACGAATATATACATGTTCGTCTGCATAAAGTCTGCATCCTTATACACATCGTCTTAAGTTCTAATTTGTTAAACATTAAATCAACTATTCGAACACTCCTGAACTTCGTGCCGTTGTGTAGTTTGCTTTAAGGCAAAGGCCTTGCAGCAGAAGCGACACCGATATGCCACTGTAAGTTCCGTTTATGATACACTAGGGGACCCAGATATGGTTCGGCTGTCATTTCGGAAGGGGCAGGAACCAGGGATGATTATGTCTTCGTGGACGATATGCTTCTCTTAGTAATGAGGTGTCATGCTCATTGTTCATACTGGTCGCATTCGATTTTGGTAAAGGAGCCATAGGATCGAAATCACAGTCGATCACACCTTCCGATGGAGGCTACAAGTACTCGCTGTTGCAGAATCGGCACCGAAGAATAGTTGAGGCCTGCAGTTAAACTTTGCGTGACATTGCATGTTTGAAGTAAATATCGTTGCGATATAAAAGCGACCCACGTCATAAGCAGATATGTTTACTGTGTTTGTAATTGTTCATGCAACCACGAAATTCGTGGTACTGTACAGTACGTTGATAAGAAAATACCGTGTCGCAGTAGCTGCAGGGATAAGTTTTCCTTGGTGTGGTGGTACAGCCGACGACCCGAACTCTGGCAGAGACAGGTGAGTCAAAGAACTGGATGGTACAGCTGAAGAAACAGATGTTGAACTAAGAAATGTCGCTGTCAGTTCGCCCGAAGTTGCGGTCGACTCCGTCGAAAATGGTGAAGATATCTAAACCGAAGAAGTCGGTGGTGCTGTCAGTGTCATGGCGAAATATGTTGATGGTGTTGCCGCTGCTGCAGGTGTCTCATCTGAAAAACTCTATGGCACTTTTGCCGTAAACTACAAATATGAAAAATCAACCGCTAGGCCTGCACCATAGGACGGGGCAGCTCTTTCACACTCTTTCAGATGCCTTTTTTAGCTGTCGGTGCAAGTAAACTGTTTAGAGCACTTCTCACATCGATAACATGCCGGTAAAGCTACTTACACATGCATTATTTTCATTCCTTCGTGCTTCATGAGCATTTGCGAAAGTCTTGTTGCAGTAACTTCATGGAAGTAATCAACGAACTGCCCACGGCATTCACAGATGAAGTTTTCTGCTTCGACGATTCTCCAGTGTGTGTCGCGTCAGTTACAATCCCAGTACATGTACGAGGCAATGTTGGTAGTAAACGCTTAGCAGGCAGTGGAAGTAAATCAGTATAGATTACGAGATGTTTTTTTCAGGTTGTAACTTCGCCAACCAAACCGCGATTTGTATTTTTCACATGCGAAAGTAGCATGCTCTACATTCTGATTACAGTTGACCTCATATCGCCGAACACTGCTGCTTTTAAAAAATTTCTTCTCACACTAGCAACACAAACAATGTTCTGGAATACGTTCCATCTTGGTCCAGCCCCAATGTAGTTATATATGCAAGTCAAAGAAATTTTGCACATCATTCAAGAAGGTAATCAAAAAACGAAACCATAAAAAAATGGTGCAATATAATATGAAGTGAGAGGCTTAATATACCGTTGCAGACAAGAATTCTAAAATAATGCAAACAATAAATATACATCTACCTNAAGATGATGCCGCCCTCTTCGCAGTTCGAAAATCATCTGAACCATCCAGCCCCGATGTAGTTATACATGCAAGTCAAAGAAATTTTGCACATCATTCAAGAAGGTAATCAAAAAACGAAACAATAAAAAAATGGTGCAATATAGTATGAAGTGAGAGGCTTAATATACCGTTGCAGACAAGAATTCTAAAATAATGCAAACAATAAATATACATCTACCTCAAGGATAAACATTAAAGATACTGAACCAAAGGTCACACGTTTAAACAAAGAAAGTGTTGGGGACGTCCTTCAAGTAAACATGCGATATGAAATTACACAATATTATTAAGAAACCCTCCAAATATACAATCCATGGGATGTTCACTATAAAAAAAGTAAAATATACGAATACAAAATTAGCACCCTAAGCGAGTAACAACAGAATCAGGAAATAAACCGGTGAAGAAAAAACATAAACTATTTAATTAACATACGAAGCCGAGACTGTAACATGGAGCCATCCTATTCCTGATCCCTACTGTGTTTGGGAAGAAAATCTCGGCATGGAAAAAAATGATAATGGCAATTTATTTAAAAAAAAACCTGCACTACTACTAAATACAGAGACAAATCGTCATGCCTATTACAATTCACATCACGAGTTTCTGGAGCAGCCCGAGCATTGCTTTTACATTCTTCTCATATACATACCAGCCTGATAACAGGAGAATTAAGATTAACGAATAGCTACGGTAAATATTTACTCCATATTCAAGTCTTTTCGTGCGCCATCATTTTTGTATTCCAGTGCCATTGTTATAAACTTTGCACCTACAATTCGCGCAGTATCCTAATATAATGCAACGAAATATGTATGGCTATAATTAACTAATGGAAGACAGGAACCACTCATTTCTGTAATGAAGTTACGCATCTCCATTCGGAAAAATATCGTACATGCTTGAAAATAATATACCCCATTAAAATCGATTAAAGTAGCAGCGTGGGAGAGAATACAAGTCCACTCCCCTTTAATATGGAATGCATATATATGAAGTGACGTGACCAATGGATCTTCCGCAAGTGGTTTCCGATCGTCGATGATATTTCGAGGTGCGATAAAGCTAAAACAAGGTAAGTTTTGTGCTCGGTATATAATTGGGTTAAGTTCATAACTTCAATTTGTCGGAAACATTTTTTCCCCCTCGAAATTTCTTCTCTTTCAGTAAAAAAAAATTGCCGATGCAGGTATNAGATTGCCGATGCACGTATCCAAACTGAGATCACATATTCCTTCCGGAATTTTATATTGCTCGAGCGAAAAAACAAAAATTAATAAAGGGCGTGTTTTTCCAATTTTTTTTTGTTTCCCACCTTCAAATGTAAATCATCGTGTCTACGACACTGGTACGTGTACATATATCAGAGACGNATTTTTTTTTGTTTCCCACCTTCAAATGTAAATCATCGTGTCTACGACACTGGTACGTGTACATATATCAGAGACGCTAACCCCAGTGCCTGGTATATATGCAAGAGGCAGTAATACGCAAAATAGGCTCCGAAACACTTCGTGACGGCCACGAGACTTCCTCCCACCCAAATGTGTAATGCTAACTGAGAAAAAAAATTTCAAGCACACGAAACCATGAATGAAAATAAAACTTGACGTTCAGCACCTACAGAAAAATGTATAACTGAGAGCCAGAGCATGCCAGGCATTGTAATCACCACAGTTGAAAACTTTGTGAGCCTTTTGAAAGGAAACTGTGGGACCTAGGTACGTGCATCTAGAGGACATGTTTTGTTAAGTAGCACGTACTGCTGAATAAGACCGCATAATAATTCCATACGACTTGAAGTTAAAAAAATTGTATACAATTAGAGGGTGGCCACCCCTATTATTTTAATGAAGGTGGAAGGTCTTAACACCAGTTTTTTTATAGTTTGAAGATCTCGATAAAACTAAACATTATCCAAAGAATCGTATTTTAATTCCACGCCGTCTCTGATATTTTGCGAAAATTCAATTTCTAAACTCGATTTTCGAGAGCATATAACTCCATTAGGAATTGAGCCAGAGATAGGTAGGTGGTGTCATTAGGGAGGAAAGTCCTGATCTTCCGACCAAAGCAATCATTCTCCATGAAAATTTAAGGCACCATCCAACTTGGTGTATGCAGCGGCTACTGGAGAGCTGAAGATATTAAGTACTGGACAACCCAAATATTATCCGGCGGACCATTCACTAGGATTTTCGATCTCGTACCCAGTGTTACAGAATCACTGCAGGTTTTAGGACACGACAGGATATTGTGAATACTGTGTTGAGCCAAATTGTATTTGGCACCTACCACATCGTTGGCACCATGTTTTGGACACTATCAGGGACTACTTTGAGTGTAATTAGTGTGGGTATGTGAATTGCAACATTACAACTACGTACTGTAGTAAAAAAAAAATGTGTAGCATAACATTGTTGGTGAATGATTATGGATGCTCGCTACCCTACACATACTCTGATTTGTCCGTAAATTCCATACACTTTCATTTCTATGTTTGATTTGCGTATTTCAAAAGTTTTTTATCCGCACTCNTGATTTGTCCGTAAATTCCATACACTTTCATTTCTATGTTTGATTTGCGTATTTCAAAAGTTTTTTATCCGCACTCGCATTCTCACAAATATAGTTCCTGTGTCTTATGCCCAACCATTCGTATTTGTGTGCCTATTTTATTTAGAAATAGTAATTTTCAGATACTTAACAATATGAGGCTAAAGATAATGCCTATACTTCAGCATCTCAAAATGTAGATCCCATTACGAATACAATATGGCCACATCTCAATTTAAACCTAGAGTTAATTCTCGTTAAACATTTTTAACGTTACATATTTTGTATAATATGGATACATTCCTTTAAAGAGGCACACTGATGACCAAGATCAATCAACATAAGACTTTAAACATCAACTTTATAAAAGAATTTTATGAAATAACTTATGCACTGATTTAAGGGGTAATAATTTCTCGCCAAGAGTATTCTATAAAAGAATTTCACATGTTTAATGATATGATAATTTTTCAAATGATCCTGAAAATGCGCAAATGAATTTCCCTTTTAAACAAACTTTAAGGCAATTTACAAAAGATCACTGTGCCTCCCATACATGACCTGAAGAGNATGAAATAACTTATGCACTGATTTAAGGGGTAATAATTTCTCGCCAAGAGTATTCTATAAAAGAATTTCACATGTTTTATGATATGATAATTTTTCAAATGATCCTGAAAATGCGCAAATGAATTTCCCTTTTAAACAAACTTTAAGACAATTTACAAAAGATCACTGTGCCTCCCATACATGACCTGAAGAGTATACTTATATACAGGCGGTTCAGAAATTAAACACCCGAACTACGAGAGATGAATCCTTTTCAAAAATAAAGTCGAAAATATATAGGACACCGTACCTAAATGGAATATTAAATGTGATACGAGCCGATGAAAATTGGGCATTGAAAACGTATTTTTTCGAATGCCTCGTTAAATGCCTACAAAGTCCGCAGCAAAATGATGACTTATACTTCCCATGTTGCAGAGACACATGCGTAATGCTGGCCGTCCTCGGTCTGTGTGCACTGTTCAGCTTGAGGAAGTGATACGTCGGCACATCAACGACATGCCCTCCACTAGTACACACGCCATAGCGGGCCAAATGGCCGTATCTCATACAACCATGTGGACGCATTGTTGGTAAATCGCCATCATCCCTACTGCTAACAGAAAGTACAAGGCATAAAGCGAAAATTCGTTTTCAATACCCAAATATCATAGGCTCATATCTCCTTTAATATTGTTTAGTTATATGGTGTCCTGTATATTTTCGACTAAATTTTTCATAATGAATCACCTCCCGCAGGTTCGGCGATTAATTTCTGAACATTCTGTATATATAAGTGTATGTATATATAGTGTATATAAAAGTGTATATATATACTTACCTTATATATGTGTCAGCCAGAAGCTTTGGAGCCGAATCCATACGAAAATCAACAAAAGCCCATATTTTATTCTCATAAATTGTTTCGATTATTTTCATTAAAACAACTAAAGCGGAGTTGTTAATTCGCGCACATGTGCAAACTAATCGGGAAAGAACTTGCCTCCAGCTAAAGGCTGTTTGCGATAAAGTGAGAACTTTTGATATCAACCTCAGAAAAAAGTAATTGCTCCTAGGTGGATATATTTTAACGGGCGCACTGACTGACATGCGCCCAGTAAAGTTGGCAACAATGGAGGGGAAGTAGTTCCATATCCTAACGTCCCAAAAAAATTTTCAGGTAACTATTTGTGAAAAATTTAATTATATATTTCGATTCCTGTATTTTTAATGCACCAAAGTGTAATAAAGAGCAGATTTGTAAGATATTTACTTTTCTAATGATTTTATAGTTTTACTTGACCAATGCATGAATAAAGTGATGAGGTTCATGGAGATGCTAATTTTACATAAGGTGGAAAAATACACACGGTGCATGCAAGTATATCTGAAGCAGGGATTTCAAATGTGCTCAGTTTACCGTAAACAGCCTATAACCATGTGACTCGACGTTGCTAGGCGAAAACAACACAAGCCCCTCCACGCTCACTACGATAAATGTTTCTTTATGACGACTGGATGCACCGCCACTTTTGCTGCTGTCCAGCTATTAGCTATGTAGTTGCGAGGTGTCCCAGTTCAACAGAAGTTTATGAAAGTCTTGCGCCACATCGTCACACTATGTCACTTTTAACTTCCCGTGCTCGCTTGTTTTTCAGAAATTGTATGACATACTACTTTCTTAAATGCAAAATCGGGCAGGCGAAAGTATGCAGACAGGCGGGAAAATACACAAGAATATCTCATGTCCTCTTTCACAGTACGGTAAAAATATTTGCTCACTGTGGCGCGAGACTTTAAAAAACAGGAAAACATGTCCAAACTATGAGCAGATAGCATCTGTTCACAAATAAAATCTACAAATTGAAATAAAATCTAATGTTAATATCACTTAAAACTTAATGAGTTACAGCATGTGACACATCATTGGCTGAAAAGTTTCAAAACTTATTTAAATATGATGTCAGAATTGTTAAGTAATGATTTTATTGCCTTTGATCTACTCGCAAGTCTAGAGTATGGGGTTCCATAAACATAGGTATGCTATTTAACTTTTTTAAGGTAATTCTAGCATGTATATGGTACCAAACCATACCTGAACTCAGCACTGAAGCAACGATGACATAATAAATAAACGTAACATGCTAGCCACCACCCCCACCACCAAATTTCAACCCCACCCCCTTTACCATTAACTCCCGTCATCAACATGAACCCTCATCACACCACACCACCTTTTCCCTAACCCACCGGTTTTTTTGTCACTTCATGATGTACAATCAACTTTATAACCCAACATGTAAAAATAATTATAAAAAAATATGTAAAAGATAACACTTTCCTGAAATTTAGAAGGCCCATAGACTACGATAGTTATATTGGTATGGGATATTCAAAATATAAAATATTTTATGCAGTTCCGATTTAATGTATACTATTTCATTCAACGGTATACCCGTATTGATACGTTTTGAAATATTATACCCTAAGGAATGTTGGAGCAATATGCCTAAATTTACTAACGAAAAATTTAGGCATTTAGTATTCAGAGCGTATGCAACATTCCTAACCATTAGAATGTATGACATATTTAGTGCTAAGTACAGTTACAGGCATAGTTGCACTTCATTTCGCAACCATACAGACAGAGCCATTAAACGCAGGCCGCATGTAATACTCGCGACCCTGAAGAAAGTGAGGTCAAAATGTTTTCATATACACAAATTCTATTTATTTGCTAATCATTGTAGGTAGAACCATCAAATCCAGACTGTAAGTAATACCCCCAACCCCAAAGATTACAAAGTAATACATTAAACCTAAGACCTTTTATACGCCTAGTAGAACACCATTTCGTAACAATTGAAGATATAGCCGCCTACGTCACACTCTAGGTAACACACAAGTATGAACAAGATGATATTTCATCTTGAACACTAAGCCCATTTGCAAACACAAATAGGATTTTTTTTTATAAAACTGCAGAGAGCACCATTAAATCCCGATTGTATCACTGCCTTTCCGAAACAGACCGATGCATTATACTCAATGACCTTTTAAAAGCCTAGTAGAACACAATTTCACTATCATTGGAGATATAGCTAGTTATGTCAGATTTTACATAAGAAATACCACCCCTAACCATTAGTCCATTATCGACATTTCTCTCTACTGTTCCACAGCCACTAGAGCGAAGGCCATTAAAAACAGATCACAAGAAATATCTGCGACCTCAAACAAGGGAATATGTAATGGTAAACCTCAGCCCTATTATTAACATACTTTGACTCCATTTCATAACCACTAGACAGAACCACTCAATTTGATCGTAGCTAATACCCCCAATATTACCTATGGCAATATGCCGTGATAGATCCGAAATGAAAATACAACACATGCATAAAAATTACCCTTGTATTATTGATCAACTACTTTCCGAAGGAAAGATAGGCTAATGCGATCACCCGAATATCTGTCTGCAATGTATGGCACCCCCCTTCTCTAGTACATATAGTATGTAGTAATAACATCAGGCGTTTATAGCTACAAATAACGAAGGGGAATTATTTTCAATAAGGCGGCATTTTTTAAATTAAGGGAACTACATTATATCTCGGGAACTATTTAACATGATGAATGTATGGGAATAGGAAAGATAATCTGATTTTTCTGCCACTTTAGAATATAGTGCAAAATGAAAAATAGAGCTTTTCCTTTATATATCGGGAACCATTTAACCGATTTAAGCCATATTTGGTACATTGGCAATGCATGATATAAGCACTGAATTAACCGATAATGCTATCAATATGCCATTTTTTAATATAGTGCAATTTAAACATATTAAACTTTTCCATCCTATCTCGGGAACAATTTAACATATTTAAACCAAATTTGGTACGTTGACAGTGCATGATATAAGCATTGAATTTATATAGTGACAATGTAATTAATCCGCAATTTTATGCGACAGTAAAACATAAAATGTAAAGCTTCTACACAATATCTTGTCAATTACACAACCAATTCCATTCCATAATTGTCATTTAAGTAATATAGTTATAGGCTATGTTCATATATGCAATTTAAATGGGTAAATAAGACAATTATTTCCAAAATAATGGCAATATAGATATTTTAGGTTCAGTAGCAATATCATAAATACAGTTTGACCTTCGACCAAAATTGCCATGCTAAGAGTATCTTAAACAAGCATCAAAAGTCTCATAATATAACCTTTTTTTGTCCGCCAACTTGTATGATAGCACCACATGTAAAATAAATTTAAATGTCATATCTCNTCATAATATAACCTTTTTTTGTCCGCCAACTTGTATGATAGCACCACATGTAAAATAAATTTAAATGTCATATCTCAGCAAGCAATCAACTGACTCCTACTAAATTTGGCACACAGTAAAACTACACTACGACAGTAAACTGACATGTTTTAGTGGGTCGGACTATTATTTTCAAAATGACGGTCACATAAACATTATAGACTACTATGCTATGCATATGAAACTATGTAACCAACTCCAAGTTAAGTTTGTATGCTGGCAGTATCTATGCAAGCATCTGAAAAGTTAATATATAAACTCATTTGGCAGCAATTCGAAAGACAGCACTACATTAAATATTAAGCTTTTGTATCCTATCACGGGAAACAACTGATACATACCAAAGTACGGCTACAAGTTATAATTTCGAAGTCAGACAAAATTTATATGACTTTAGGAGATAGTCGCACATTTTCAAAATAACAGCTGTGGAAATATTTTAGGTTAGTAAGCCATATGTGCCAAACAATTTCAACGGACATTAATATGTAGAAGTATCTACGAGTAACATAGAATGTGCCAATACAGTAATGAAAATAGCACCACATGAGAAACTGGAGATTTAATGTAGTAAGTAAGTGACCAGCCAACCGATACCCACCGAAATCTTAACATAATTACTGCTACAATAGACCATGTTTAAAGTATGCCTGACTGTATTTACAGTACGGCGATCATATATATCATTTAGATAAGTTTTTCACATCTATAAAACAACTTTACCACTTTCAATTAACATTATTATGCTGATAGTATCTAATAGAAGCATCAAATANTTCACATCTATAAAACAACTTTACCACTTTCAATTAACATTATTATGCTGATAGTATCTAATAGAAGCATCAAATATGCTTATAGTGATCATATTTTGCCGACTTTATGTAAAATAGTGCCAGGTGATAAAATACCAGATTTACGCCATATCTCGGTAACCATTCATCAAATTTTCACCAAATTGTTCACACAAGTAGTACTACAGTGGACCATGTATACTTATATCATTTAAGTGTGTCAGGAATTTTTTTTTAAAGTGTGCAATGTAAATTATTTAGATAATTTAAACATATCTGTGAAATAATTCAACAAATTTCAACCAAAATTTTAATTAACATTATCTATTCGACGCATTAGATATGCCTATAGAGAATCTGTTTTTAAGCAATTTTGGTTGGATAGCACCAAATAATAAACTAAATATTTTTATTTTTTTGCTTAATCTCAACCAGTCAAACCATTTCTACCCAATTCTGCACACAAGTAGTTCTACTGCAGGCCACGTAAACTTACATGATTTAAGTGATACACATACTTGTTTTCATAATGATGTTCCTGTAGATATCTGAATTTGCTTAACCTCGTGAACCAAAACTCCAAATCCTACCTCTGTAATGCAGCTGACTGCGCACCAGCTTACGGTACGTAGCATTCTGTGTTAAGAGTCCCAGTCAAGGCGCTTGTATATTTATAATTGTCTTACTAGTATTGCATTTGTTTCTGGTTACATCTCTAATGATAACGCTATCAACGAGACGTCAAGATCCACTTACCAACTAACTATTTAAAAATTCGTCGAAATTGTTTGCATCCATGTAGACGAATGTAGAATCGTTTAATTCTTGCAACCTATGCTAAGGGTGTGTTTTTTGGGTGAACTGAATAAGTGTAATTTGAGGCATGGACATTTTTATACACGTTAAAATTGTAAATGATATTTCGTTTATGTTCGCTAATGTTCATATACATAAATACATTCACATATATATATATATATATATATACATCCATATGCTATAAAAATACCTTGTTGGGCACATTGTAGGCTGTCGGAAGTGGCGAGGTAGAGAAAACACACCACGCACACCGCACACACACACACAAACACATATATATATAGCCAATAAATCAGGTGATAATTATTTCTGTGAAACTATAAAAAGAATTTATGGCATAAAAAAAATATTCATTACATTAATAATTTTCTGATTAAATGTATAACGTCGATACAACAAAATTTAACACATTATGCAAGTGCTGTTTGACTGATGGTAGGCTTCAATAATCTATATTAAATAATATTTTTCATCCAGTATTTTGGTAGTTTCTCCACATATGTTGTTTGAAATTTGGCTTAATAACTCGTGGGTAATGACTTGGCAGGGGAATTTGTGGTGTGCAGATACTGGTTTTCTCGTAGTTTATTCACTTGTTATAAACTTGGTGTTAAAAAATGTTCTGACAATGTTATATATTGGTAAATTGTGTCTGCATAAGGCATGCATATATAACTAGAGTAAGAAGGGTTGGCTCAGTTGATATTCGTACTGCGAAGAGAGAATTTTACCTCACACAAAGATGCATCACACTTTAGAAACTTAATGTACTGTTTCTAGACAAATACATTTTCTAACAGCGGCAGTGGTAGACAGCATGAAACTTGATGTCTTCCGAATGCGGCATTCGTTATGTTCGTTTGTGAAAAGTGCAAATCTCACTTCGGATGGGGTCTGTAGTGGTGTAGTAGCCAGACTACTATCTACCCACCACGGCGATTCGGGTTGGAGTCACCAATATTTTCTAATGTGGGAAACATGGCGAGCATTGCCGTTGGCCAGCGGGTTTTCTAGGGGCACTCAAATTTTCCATGTTCTTGTATTCTGCAGAGGATCCATATTCACCTCATTTCGCCCTCATAGTCGCCAGGAGATCGCTGTTAAGCGCTGACCAAACACTGTCATCTCAACTCAGTTTGTGTGTCATAGTCAATTGAAAAGACATCACGCAACACGTAAAGATCTCCCCCCACTATCTGCTAAGCAAAATCTGTTTAAACTACCGAAGAAATTTATTATTCATCTGAGAATGTCGACGGTGGCGCTTTACACCCGCCAAGAAATCCATGCAACTAGTGCGAAAATACGTTTGCATTTGTCCGAACTGCCAAGACATGTGAGAAAAGTAAATGCAAGAATAGCACTATCCAGACAGCATATCGATGTCAGATGTGCTTAAAATTGTTCGCATATGCCGACATTTTAACAAGACATTTTTATCATTTCTATAGTGACGAATTGCCCACATAGTGGATCGAATGACGAGTCAGATATTATACCAAATACTTCTCTATCTAAACATACCGCCCATCATTAAAATTGATCTATGAGAGGAAACGGAAATAAAGTGGGGTTTTCCTGAAGGAATCAATATTCAAAGGTTTTCTAAAAGCATGTTTGCCCCAAATTCATCAACTACTTCGGAAGATATTTTTAATATCTGGCATATATGAAACAATGCAGTGAACCAACTTACAGAGGAGGTGGAAAAATACAGTGCAGCAAAACATCATGAATGGCGGTAATGTAGCTAAAAAAAAATGAAAGCAATATGATGATAAAAATAGAAAGAATAAGTCCAAGCAATTGAATGCACCTTTCTAAAATGTGAATGATATCGGAAACATTAATGGGAACAGTAATAAATATATATGCCAAAAGGAAGAAGAAAATAGTTAGAAAGACTCAGGCTGGATACTCAATTCGGTGAATCATCTGCAACTAAAAACGCCTGTTATATTATCCGAGAGAAAAATGACGTTGATTTCCTTGCCCTTAATGCAGATTATGAGCATTTGAAAATATCCCCATTTCGAGGTATCACATGTTCTATTAGGCTGAAAATAAATGTATGTGTGCAAACCAACTAAGTTAGTGAGGTTTCTAGAGCTCGTGAAGTTTATGCAGGGAAGGTGCCTACAGTGCCAAGAAGTATATGCAAGCCACAGATGGTGTAAAATAGTCTGTGGGTAGTATGTCAATGCACAAAGCATATTCTATAGCCTCCTAATTTAATTAAAAACAGTATTGATATTGTGAAAATGTATTTTGCAAATGCTCTAAGAACATGTGGAAACGTAACATCAACAAACTGAAGCATGTAAAAGGGGAAATATACGTAAGTACAGCAAATAAATGTGTTCTACTGAGATTAGCAGAACCTCCCTTTAAATGCATGCAACTAAGTTTTGAGAAGTTAAGTTATGATGAAATATCACATATTAAACATTCACTCAATGATTTAACTTACATGGAAAAGCAAGATTCAAACATATGTGGGTTAGTAACGGTACGAGCCATAGTACGCTGACGAAACGAATCGAATGGAGGGATACCGAGAGCACATATGTATTAAATTAAAGATGTAGAAAATGAAACACGAGTTTACAAAAAAANAGATGTAGAAAATGAAACACGAGTTTACAAAAAAAAATAACATTTGTATCTCTGCATTGAATGACGTGCAGTAGACTAGAACGTACTTGCAAGTCTCGTGGCAAATAACATTATATCACCCACAGACAAAAGAGGTCATCACAACCACCAGTAAAATAAAATTGACAGATGAATGTGTTGAAGAAATAAAGGGACATACAAGCTGCTTTTGAAAATGGTCTGCTCACTATAGGCGAAATTACAATAAGAAAATATACAAAATTTTTCCAGAACTAAGAGTCNAACGGTACGAGCCATAGTACGCTGACGAAACGAATCGAATGGAGGGATACCGAGAGCACATATGTATTAAATTAAATATGTAGAAAATGAAACACGAGTTTACAAAAAAAAATAACATTTGTATCTCTGCATTGAATGACGTGCAGTAGACCAGAACGTACTTGCAAGTCTCGTGGCAAATAACATTATATCACCCACAGACAAAAGAGGTCATCACAACCACCAGTAAAATAAAATTGACAGATGAATGTGTTGAAGAAATAAAGGGACATACAAGCTGTNACAGATGAATGTGTTGAAGAAATAAAGGGACATACAAGCTGTTTTTGAAAATGGTCTGCTCACTATAGGCGAAATTACAATAAGAAAATATACAAAATTTTTCCAGAACTAAGAGTCTCCAAAATGTAGGCCATTTTTTGAACAGCAGGAAACATCTACTCTAGGGGAAATTTAAGAAAATAATAGTTCCACAGATAGCACTGAGACCGAAGAACATAGCTCTAAAAGTATAAACACAAACGAAAACGCCAGACCCAGAACGGGTCAACCAATGGTGTCTTACAATAAGTATAGAAAATATGTTTTAGATAATTCCAGTATGTATTTTGTAATTCCTCGTACTTATGCATGTCAAAAGTGCGACAAAATAGAGAATATTATAAAAGCTTCCTCTTCTGAATAAAAAACGTTAGAGATTAAAAAACCGCGCAAGTGAAGAAAGCAGGCAGTTTTTACAATGATTTAATGGATAAAATGCATATAGCCATATGCCAAATTTAGCGATACATGTTTCAACAATAAAGCCTTTGGAATGGCACAGCTGTAGGTGCTGAAACCACTTAAATGTGATGCGTTGTAACGGCATTGCTCTATACTGCTGCACGAAATGTTTCAACGTTCAAAAGCCCGCACAGTACACAACAGCAGCCATACAGATCCAGGTGAGTAGGCAATACCAATATCTTTACGTTCTGCATACAATCACACACTGAATGTCGCCACAAACGAATGGTTGTGTATGTTAAGTAATGTGTGGTACATGTTGTTTACAGTAGGTGTTAAAATGGTCCGCCACCATTGGCTGTGCAGTAGCCAAACACGCATGTAGATAGTATTGCCAGCATACTAGGAGCTGTATCGCCGCAGCAGAATTTAGTAATATTTATGTGTGCGTTTCAAACGAAAACGGTGAGTCCTAGACATTTGCAACTGAGGGACATTTTTGTTTCGTAGGTCATACTTCTCAATACACCACCATCAACTGTACATAAATCCCGACGGTAACGACGTTGCCGGCAATAACAGGGTGGTCAACCCTCTTATTTTCATGATGGGGAGTGTTATTAAAGTGAGTTTGCTCTTAGCTTGAAGGTCCGATAACACAAAACACTATTCCGCGAATTGTAATTTCATCTCAGCTGGTATCCGCAATTTTGCAATAATTCATTCCAAAATCTCAATTTTCGGGGACATTTGTTGCCCTTAACATATAGTTCATGTACAAAGTGTCACATATATTTGCCACTTGATTTCGCATNTTTCGGGGACATTTGTTGCCCTTAACATATAGTTCATGTACAAAGTGTCACATATATTTGCCACTTGATTTCGCATAAAGAATCGCCTCACCAAGTTTGCCTATCGAATTCAGACCCCACCCTGTCTGAATTTGACTATATATATATAAAGTAGAGTAATGCAAATAATATTAAAATGGTGGATTTGTTGCAAGAACTAGTTGGCTCCGAAAGTTTTATTTAATATTAAAATATTCAATATATCAAAAGTGTAATTTTTATTTTATAAAATGTTTTATATTTAATTATTTTATACATTATTACGTATATAATATATTACACAAAACAGCAATAACATATTACGAGGGTAATTTGGAAAGTAAGGGCCGATTTCTTATCAAACATAACCCATCACAGATTTGTTCAAAAAACGTTTTTTACTTAATTCCTTACATGTTTCTCTAATTTTCTACCTAGTTTCGATATATTTGTTTAAGCTTTTGTATGCCTAAGTCATAGACGTCTGCCGCGTGTGAGGATAAGCAGTCTGTAACTGCTTCTTTCACCTCGTCATCTGTGGTGAAGTGCTTCCCTACCTAAAGGCGTTGCCTTATGATAGTGGAACAAGTGATAATCGCTCGGCGCCAAGTCTGGACTGTACGGTGGGTGGTCACTCTGTTCCCATCCAAAAAATCTTATCAGATTTTGGGTGTAAATGGCAGAATGAGGTTTGGCATTGTCATGCAGCAACAAAACTCCAGACGTCAGAAGGCAACGTCGCTTATTTCGTATTGCACGTCGAAGTTTAGTCAGGGTAGCGCAGTAAGCGGCTGCATTGATTGTTGTCCCTTGCTGCATAAACTCGACTAACACGACTCCATGTTTATACCAAAACACTGTTGCCATAACCTTGAGTGTTGAGATTGTCCACTTGGCCTTAACTTTGACTGGTGATGTCGGGTGACGTCATTCCATTGACTGACGTTTAGACTCTGGGGTCATGGGAGAAACCCACGTCTCGTCCCCTGTGACAATCTTCTTTAAAAATTTATAACCTTCCTTATGATATCGGTTCAAAACATGAAGAGCACAAGCCTTTGTTTTCATTTGGTGTTTCTCAGTAAGCAGCCTGGGAACCCAACGTGCGCACAATTTGTGAAACTGCCAATTTTCAGAGACAATTTTGTGCAAAGTTGTTAAACCCACATTCGGAAATTCCAATGCTAAAGTTGAAATTGTGAATCGCCGATCTTCACGAATCTTTTCGTCCACAACTTTGACCAAATCTTCTGTGATCACTGATGGCCGGCCTGATCGCGGTTCATCATGGACGTTTTCCCGTCAGTCCTTGAAAGCTCTCACCCACTTACGCACTTTGCTGTCACTCATCGCT
This sequence comes from Clitarchus hookeri, assembly GCA_002778355.1. NCBI lineage: Eukaryota > Metazoa > Arthropoda > Insecta > Phasmatodea > Phasmatidae > Clitarchus > Clitarchus hookeri. Next base: position 87,247 of record NQII01003887.1, on the reverse strand, counting down.
TTGGGGCCACACACCTGACTTATCTGTTGATGAACTTCCGCTGTTGAATAGTTCCTTGTTGTCAAAAGCCGAATCACTGACCGTATTTCACAGTCAGCGGGTTAATCAATTGAACTGACACTGTAAACAGCACACTGAAACAATACCAATGCAAATGGCGTTGTTTGACAAGTAAGGCATGCCAGGAGTTGGTGCTCATGCGCGTTACAATGTTCGCGCGACATTCGATTTGCTACGGCGATTCGGACCTTACTTTCCGAATAACCCTCCTATTTAAAAAAGATTTTTTAGATGAGGAAAATTTTATAAAAATGGAGCCACCTGGTTCTTGAATCTAACCTTCCGATTTGAATTTTATGGTCGTATCTCCAATAGTTGTGAAATGGTGGCCAACTATCCTTATACAATGGCTCAGGATCCATTATCTCAAATTTTCTTATTCAAGGTCGGAAGTATTACTTGTGAACCAAAATTAGTGATTATAATCCAATGGTTGTGAAATGGTTATAAAGGTATGGACTATAGAGCTTAGGGTCTATTACGAAATATTATAATTTACGAGGTTGGAAGTACACGATGTTTCAAAAATATTCATCAGGTAACTGTGCAGTAAAGAGTTAAATACATGCTTGAAAATAAAGTTTTATTCACAGTTTTCACAAATGCACAATATCCTCCCCACCCCTTACGAAGACACACAGCATACACGATAGTCAAACTCGTCCCTGACATTAGCGAGCATGTATGGTGTTACACATCAAATGCTGTTGTTACGCGGTTTCGCAGTTCGCCCATTGGTGTAGGAAGGCATGGCACATAAATTGAATCCTTCACACACTCCCACGAAAAATCACAGGCAGCGATATTGGGCTAACATCCGTGGCCATTGGTGTATTGTCAAATCAACATGTCTCTGCGGCCGATCTATCTGTGCGGAATATTGTTGTTCGGAAATGGTTGCACTTGCACGTACCAGGGACATGGTGCTCTGTCCTGCTGTAAAATAAAATAAGTGGATTGCCATAACAGTTTTGTTAGAAAGCAAAATGGTCCATAAAGTTTTTTTGGGAAATAGCGGAGAACACATTCACTTTAGGATAGTCTTTCTCATGCTTGACTATGGCACGTGGCTGGTGTGACCCCCACATCTGTATGTTGTGATGGTTCACCGTACCATTGAAATTAAACACACCCTCATTGCTGAACACTAAAGATGAAGGAAAAGTGTCATATTCAATTGCTTTTTGGATAATGAATGCCCAAACTAACACAACTCGTTTTATGTCATCTTGGTGTAGGGCATGTACGAGTTCAATCCTGTAGGTTTGAATTACTAACACCATAGCAAAACACGCAAGAGAAACATATGGGGAATGGCTAGCTATCGGTTGGCAACAGGAGTAAACCTTTGTGTACTTCCTACAAAACTCCCCCAGATGCGCCTAAAATCTTCGTCAGAAACACAGGGCTGGCCTGTTAATTTCCTCTTACACAAACAACCTTTCTGTAGAAGCTGCTCGTGCCAATGTCGAATGCTCTAAGCAGCAAGGGTGAAGTGCCATACTCTCGTCGAAAATTATGCTGAATAGTTGTCAGAGTATTACGATTTCTGAACAAGAGAGCACACATTGCAATCTGTTGAAAGGGTCATCATCCTGGCACATACTCAATGGTGCTCGTCTACTGGCGACACACCACCTACACACCATAGAGGCACTTGGTGGCAACCAAATGAAACATTTCAATCCTCTCTTAGCAATGAATGGACATGCTCACTGATATGTGGGACCCCAGCATTGATAAACTTAGAACCAATTCGCCACACAAGTAATATAGAGACCTTTGGGGAGGTGGAGGCATATAGCATTTGTGGCATGAAAGTAAAACTTTATAGTTAATAATGTATTTCACTATATACCGCATGTTTCTCTCTTCCTTAGTTTTAAAGATATAGACTTTTCAAAAAGTATTAATATTTTTGAAACACTCTCTATTACATGCGATATGAATTTGGTGGGTCTAACTCTATTGGTGTGTAACATTAATAAACAAAGCTAACTGTGTGCCTCTATCAATTTCGGGACACAGACTGGGGGATGCGAAGTTCGGAGCCATCCACCAACTTAATTGATGTCACAGGTAAGGAGTCAAAATTACTCGTTTTTCTTTCAAAATAATATGTAAAGCCTTCGAAAATTCTCTTTCACGTCCATAATCACTTCAGAAATTAATTATTTTACAGAGAAATCACTATTTTTTACCAAAAACGTTCCAAAAGAATGAAAAAATGAGCAAAGCGTAATAGGAGATCTGCGATGCGAGAGCCGAAAAGATCTAAGAGGAGTAAGCGGATTCGAGTCTCTTAGCAGAATGAGCTACTTAATCCCCAGAGCAGTAAAAGAGGATTCGAGGCTCAGAGAGAAGTCCAACAGATCGGGGCGGATCAGCGCGGACATGGCCCCCTATCCCAACCACCATCCCGCACCTACCACCAGCCATCCCTCCCTTCACTCTCATGGGTGAAGATGGTGGCGAGGCCTCCATCTTCATTTTTGTCAGAGACGAATCTGAGGTCACAATGTTTTTAGGGGGGGGAGATATTCACCCATACAGTTTCTTTGAGCGAAAAGATATTAGTCCACCTGCCGACCGACCCTCATTATGCATAGTTTCATAACGTTACTCGTGACATGGTGCAAATTCTGCCTATCCGACAACACAGAGGTGTCAGGTGCGATGGAGTCGAAATTCTCGTGATTTTTTTCTATGGCGAAGTCATTTACTTATCAGGCAATCTACCCTCATCATGCAAAATTGTATATTATCCAGGATATCATCTCGTACAAGCAGGGAATGTGGGATTTTTACAGAGTATCTTGCATTTACAATATATGATGGTTTTCTCAAGGTTATCACAACACGAGAACGCTCTGGGCTTAGTGTGAATGATGTTAGAAACTGTGGCTCTCGTGAGGGGTTTAAAATTGGGGCTGTCATTTTGCCAAAACAAGAAAAATTTAAATTAAAGCCATTCTAATTAAATTTTATGTCCATCTGTTATTAAGAATTATATACTCGATGGCAGTATTTCATTTAACATTCACGGGAATAGATCACAAGGATGGCCCACGATTAAGCGACAGAAGCGAAGACTCCACCTTTAGCTACGTCTCCGAAGAAACTGAGGCCTCATTTTTTTTTGCGGTAGCAAATTCTTCATCCATTGGGATTGCAGTGCTAACTGTGGTGCGTGTGGTGCTAACTGCATGTGTGTGGTGCTGATTGCGGAGCAGTTGGAGCAATTGTGGTGTCTTCAGAGCTGACTGCATTGCCTGCAGAGCTGATTGCGTTGCAAGCAGAGTAATTTCGGTGCATGAGTTTCTAACCGATATGTGTGGAGTGCTGATTGCAGAGCCGGCAGAGTAATTGCGGTGCATGTTGTACTGTGGTTCATGCGGTGCTGATTGTGGAGCAGGCGAAGCAATTGTGGTGCTTGTGGTACTAACTGTGGTATGTAAATACGCGTAGTTCTGATTGTGGAGCAGACATATCAATTGCTAAAGATTGTGGGGCATTTGCAGATCATATGGTGCTGATTTCAGAGCAATCAGAGGAATTGTCAAGCAGTTACGGAGAATACGGAGGTGATTGCGAAGCAGGTAGAGTAATTGCGGAGCGATTGTGAGACAATTGCGGAGCATAGGGTTTTTATTGCAGAGCAATTGTGGAGCGATTGCGGATCGCATGGTGCTTATTGTGGAGCAATTGCAGAGCGATTGCAGAATGATTGCAGAGCATATGGTGCTGATTGTAGAGCGATTGCGGAGCTTATGTTGCTGATTGCGGAGCGATTGCAGAGAATGCGGTGCTGATTGCGGATAAATTGCAGAGCGATTTTTTAGCATTTACGAAGTGTACGGTGTGGATTGCAGACCAGGTGATGTATGCAGTGATGATTACAGTGCATGCGGTGCTTGTGATGGGTACAGTGCTGATTACAGTGATGTGGTGGTGGTTATGGTGCTAATTGTGGTGCATATGGTACTGATTGTGGTGTGTTTGGTGCTGATTGTGGTTTGAAGTGCTGGTTGTGGCATGTGTGGTGCTAATTGTTTCACATGTGGTGCTAGTTGTGGTGTGTGTCATGCTGATTTTGGCACATGTTGTGCTAATAATGGTATGTGTAGTGTTTATTGTGAAACATGTGGCACTAATTGTAGTATGTGTCGTGCTACCAATCCTCAGCAATCGTCCTCCACATCAGGCTTGGGTGGGGTCAGTCCTTGGCCAACATAGTTGGTCGATGAAGGTGGCTGATGTAGATGGTTGGTTGGATGGCCTCGATGACTGGTATGGATGTCTGGTACAGGTGGCCAGTAATGGCCAGTCTGTATGGTCCTTGGGCATGGTTAGATGTAGGTGTTATGTTTTTGCGAACATTTTGCGAAGATTTTGCATGAAGATGTAACTACAAGATTCGCATTAGTTAACTTTTATCGAGATTGGTGGTCATCGTCTGTTGGTACAGAAGAATGTCTTGGGTTCAGTCACTTGTTGGCTAGTATTAATGGTAGGTATGGATTGTTGGCCTGGTCGGGTTGTACATTCCTTTAGTATGTCCCTTGCGAATGGTCTACTGATAATAGTCAGTATGTATGACTGGTAGGCATTAATGTATGTTATGGTTGGGTGATCTTGAATTTTGTTTGACTGGTGGGATGGAATGGTTGTTTGGTATTGGTGGATCGAATGGTTCGGAGGTGTAGATGACTGTCATGGCCAGTTAGTTTTTTAAGCTTGTACTGTTAACTTACATGGTTGGCTTGTATGGTTGGTACTCATGGATAACAAGTATGGTTTTTTGTATAACTTGCAAGTATGGGTGGCTTCTATTGTTGGTTCTCATTGATAACCAGTATGGTTGTTTGTATAACTTGCTTGTATGAGTGTTTCATTTTGTTATTTGGCATGCCTGTTTCAAGTGGATGGCTGGTATGGATCGTTTGTATGCTTGGCCTGTATGGATTGTTCATATGGTCCTGTTGTATGGCTGGGTGGCATGGTTGGATCGTATTGCTGGATCGCATGGTCAGATAGTATGAATTGTATGGTTGGTTAGTATGGTCAGTCTTGCCCATTGGTATCTCCAGTCGGTCTTGTTGGGCTCTTTGTCTGGTTGGGTGGAATGGATGTTTCGTATGGATGATTTATATATTCAGTGGGTATAGTTGGTTCACGTGGATGGCTGGTATGGATGATTCGTAAGTTCGGTTGGTGTTGCTGGTTGGTCTCGCTCATTGTTCAATTTAGTTTGGCATGAGTTGGTATCGGCAGGAGTCTGTCTTGGGCGGTGTCATTCTCGGGTGCAGTCAGTTGTTTGCCGAGATGTTTGGTCTGTATGGTTGGCTGGTATGGTCTTTTGGTATGGACAGTTGTGAGTAAGATTATTTGTGAAGAGTTTACCAAGATTTGCGAAGATTTTGTGAAGTTTTTGATACTTTTGTGTGGAGAGGTTGGCAACAAGGTTCGTATAAGCGGATGTATTTCAAGATTGGCCATCATCGACTGTTGGTATAGGTGGGTGGTTTGGTCGATTGATCTTGTCCACTGTTTTAGTCATTTGTGCAGGAATTGGTCATCGTAGGAGTCAGTCTTGGGCAGAGTATGTCTCTTCAGGAAACAGTTAAGGATTAATCAGTAAGAGGGCAGAGAGGGGTGTGGTTAGTTTTTCGTGGACGATTGTGAAGGGGTGGGGGCCAGCAATGATGTATTATTGGTTGGAAGGGGTTGGTGGCATTGATGGATATTGATGGCGGCTGAGATATAGTAAGTAAATGGCAAGGGAAGTGAAGCGATGAGGGGTGTTTTGGTGGTTTGGTTAGGGGTGGGGTGTATGTGAGTAACATGAATTCAGTAACTCGCTTTAGGGGTCATAAGACTAATCGGGTTTTAGGCTATGAAATACAGAGGTTGTGGTTCAGTCGGCTGCTGATTGTTGTACCAGGGAGAGGCTATGCTCTGCTATGTTTACGATAATCGTACTTTTATTTTCACACACATCCGATTTATTTTTCGCTTTCAGTATGTAATTTTTTCCTCTGTGGCTTTTATTTTTCGCTATTTTTCTTGATTTGTCGATTACAAGGTTAAATTCGTCAACATTCGACATGGAGGTCGGGGTCAGTAATACAATATGTTGGTAGTTTTTTATGAATTTATTTGATATTTTTGCGATTTTTCTCAATTCACATATCTGATTGTGCACCCAGAAGTAACATATGGTAGCGCTAAAAATCAGTTCTGTTGCTTTTACTGAGCAGTATGGTGGCCGCAGCAAAAGTGAAATTATGGTAATCTTAACTATCTGCTCAGTTGCCTTTACTGAGCGGCATGGTAGCCCTAACCGTCTTGTGTAGTCTATTGTAATTCCCTCATCGGCTCATAGGATGAGCTGCTATCTGTACTTATTTTTAAAACTTGAATAATTCGTTGTGGAAGCAGGCAGCCTCGAACTGCCGGATTTTGTATTGATGGGCGCCTTAGATAGCTCGGCTATTATATCTGTTATGAGATTCAGGTTTTTAAATGTATTTGTTTTACATCGTTTAAATTTTTTAAGCATGCCATGTAATGTGTCTGCAGACGAATCTCGACGTGGCGAATTCACATATGAGTTTGCTTGTTTATTTTATAAAATAATATTTTNAATGTGTCTGCAGACGAATCTCGACGTGGCGAATTCACATATGAGTTTGCTTGTTTATTTTATAAAATAATATTTTCATAATGTCATAGATATTTATATTATACTACATTGGGTGTCATCTGATATAAATATGTTTTTATGAGTAACATTTGCATAAACAGGTTATCCACACCAATACAAATATGGCATGTCATTTAAATTTAAGTCCTTTTTGTGTAAATGATACACTTTTTTTTAAGAACAAATNGTCCTTTTTGTGTAAATGATACACTTTTTTTTAAGAACAAATAATACATTCCAGCACCCTTTCACTATTATTACATTTAACGCCTAACATGGCGGTGTCTGTCAATACTTTAAAGGGTGCACAGTACCCTCACAAATTGTTAAAAATTTCTACTAAATATAAATTATTTCCTAATAGCAATATCATCCTATTTATCATCTGTATTGTCAATTCTACTAGTTATATGGTCTTTAAAAGAATTAGAGGGTGCCTCTAACAGTAGACGACATTGTTTTAACTACTATACATATTCTGTAAACTTTAAAGAAAACGAGGCAATTTCTACCGACCATTCTGTTTCAGTTAACAAGCATCATGCTTTGGTTCACAGTATCTTTTTCTGTTATAGTAACAATACTATAAGATTGTGCTCCCAACTATCTGTATAGTTCCTACTACAGAAAACACTGTTCCTGCTACAGAAAAGAAGGTTCCGGCAACAGAATAACTTTTAACAATATTTAGATTGTTTTGCTAACTATTTGGATTGTAAAGTATTACAGAACCTTCTGTTGTTTGTACTAAAGTTTAGCTGTCATTACCATTAAATGCCCAATAAGGAACTTTTCTGTTAAATTCTCTCTGCTGACTTCTTTCAGTGCAGTTTTCATTAGAAGCATCGATTATGTATACAGAGATCCTCTTTAGTAGGGTCGCTTAACATGAAAATGTGGACACACCGGATAAAGGCACCAAATATTTTCCAGGTACTAGTAAGGTACTTACGTTTCAATGTTTAATAGGAACAAACTCCTCTGTCGGCTATCTTGGATTTTGTGGCGGCCATTTTGAAATATAGATATATTATCAATATCTCAATATTCTAAAACACTTAGGACAACAAACTTGGTGTCTAAGTATACATATTTGGGGTCAGGGAATACAACTACACAACTTATTTATGTATCAGACTATATATATATTCACTAATATATGCACCAATTACAAACTATTCACCAATGAACTGTTTTGTCCACATTTTATAATATTTTTTTACATTTTTATTTCAGATTGAATTGTAATACAAGATGGATTGGAACAAGTGTGTGATCTGTCAGAAAAGAACTTCAGAAAATCTGAAATGTCCACTCAATGCACATGGAATCGAAGACAAGACAACACCATACCGGTCTTTCTTGAACAATATCAATGAGTTTAGAAGCTTGGAGTCATTGCCAGTGAAACTAAATTTTGGAGTCGACATGAGTGCGTCTGAACTGGTCGAAAACCATGGTGCATGGCATAAATCTTGTTACGTCAAGTTCAGCAATTTGAAGTTGGATAGAGCTAGAAAGCGGGGAAATACTTTCATGGAGTAAAGAAATGGTAGAAAAGAAACCTACATTCCAGTACTGGGACACGATTCTTAACATGGAGCTCCTTGGCCTCATTTTCATCAGATCGCATCGTGAGGGGAATTTTAATCTGTATGTGGAAAGCCTAAAGGCCCTGGCACCTTGGTTCTTCGCTCTCGACTATCACAATTATGCACGATGGATCCCAATACAATTCCGAGATTTGGAGAATCTTCCACTTTCCATTCTTGTGGAGTTTGAGCAGCAGGGTCACTGGGTAATCGACAAAACCAGGAACTGGTTCTCAAGTATACCAATCGACCAAGCACATGAGTAAAATAATAAGGTCGTCAAGGGTTCAGGAGGTGCTGTTGGTCTGACCGAAAATCCTTCAGCCTTCAGAAAATGGATGGTCTTAGAGCCTGAACAAGCTAGGTTATTGAAGGAGTTTCAAGATAACTTCATCCTTAATCACGACAACAGTTATCATCATCATGAAGAGGGATTTGCCACACAGAAAACATTAAAGAAACAATCATTGAGTCTATATACAGTGATAAAAGACTTTGGAAATCCCTTTCTGGATGACAATGACGAGCTATTGGCTCTTAACACACGAAATGTTTTAGAGTAAAGTGTAGTAAATACGGTGCGGACAATTAAGAGTGTAGGCCAGGATCAGTATGACAATTATTGCAAATCAGTTATCAGTGATTGTACTCACTCCATTCTTGAACTAATAAAAAAAATGCACTTCCTTTATTCAGAACTCCTATCCAAAAGATAAAGACAAAAAATAAGAGAAACATGTCATTACTTAAGACTGATGTTTCTCTGTTCTCTCAACCCAACATAGTGATGCAGCATAGGAAGAGTGACATAAATACATTCTTCAGCCATGAAAATCATAATTTCCCCCCTTCACTATCTGATGATGGAAGTCTGCGCTTCGGAAAGAAGTCAAATCTTATGAACATTCTGAACAAGGATTCCCCAAATTATCCTCTTGATTATGTTGATGTGAAACTTCTCGATGGAGCCGCTGTTCTGCATATCCTCCCCCCAACTACAAACATTGTCACATTTGATGATTATGCTGATCACATCTTCATTCCACACATAAATAAACAATTAGAAAGCTGAAAACGAGTTGATGTAGTGTGGGACAAATACATTCCGACAAGCCTCAAAGAAGCCACTAGAGAAAAGCGAGGTAAGGGTGTTAGGAGGAAGTGTGAAGGAAGGAACTAGCTCACAATTACATGGGCCGATTTCTTAAAAGACCCCACCAACAAACAGAAACTTTTTGCATTCCTTTCAAACAAATTGGCAAATGTTGAATGTGCCGAAAGCAAGGTAATTGTCGTCACATGTGATGCCAACGTTATTCTCCAAGGAAACGATAGGTCCATCCCATCATGTGACCATGAGGAAGCGGACACCAGACTGATTATCCACTTACAAGACACACTTTTGAATAACTGTAGTAACTGTATGGTGCGTACTGTTGACACGGACGTAGCGGTGATCCTCATTGGCAAGTTCCATCACCTGATGACCTTGTGTGCAGATTTAAAGATTTGTGTTGCTTTTGGTACAGGCAAAACATTTACTTATATTAACATTAATGCTATATGTGAGAAGCTGGGGGTAGAGAAATCCTTGGCCCTCCCTTTATTTCCACAGTTTCACGGGATGTGATACCACATCATCAGTTTTTGGACGAGGCAAGAAATCGTCGTGGGATGCGTGGAATTGTTATCCTCAAGTGACACATGCCTTTACCTACATGGCACTCCACCCTTACACAGAACTTGATATTGATATTGAAAAATTTAAACTACTAGAACGGTACACCGTGATATTGTATGATAAGAACTGTGAAATAGACAATGTGAATGAAGCCAGGAAGGAGCTGTTTTGTCAGGAGAGTAAGCCAATGGAGAAACTTCCACCAACGCAGGATGCACTACTCCAACACTCCAAGCGAACTGTATATCAGGCAAGAGTATTGTGTACCAGAGAGCACAGTCAACAGCATGCTCCTAATCCAGAAGGCTGGGACTGGACTCAGCAAGTAGACAGTGCATCATGGGTTCCTGTATGGAGCATATTACCTATTGCTTCAAAGGCATGTACTGAGTTGGTTAAATGTCATTGTAAGAGTCAAAGAGAGTGCACTGGTAGGTGTGCTTGCAAAACTGCTCGTTGGAATTGTACTGAACTGTGCAAATGTCAATGTTTGAATACGACATAAACAATCCTTTATATTATTAAACATCTTTTATATACGATTTCATAACACGATTCATTTTATTTTAATTGTATAATTATTTATTTTATACCCTTTTCCAATGATTATTTGAATTGGTGAAGAGTTTGTAATATGTGTAGTGAATACCTTAAACTCCTTTACGATTGTATAAATTTGTTAATTTTCAGTTCAATAGTGAATAAATATATAGCCTGATACATTAATAAGTTGTGTAGTAGTATTCCCTGACCACAAATATGTATACTTAGACACCAAGTTTGTGGTCCTAAGTGTTTTAGAAGCCGAGATATTGATAATAAACCTATATAAAAATGGCCACCATAAAATTCAAGATGGCTGACAGAGGAGTTGGTTCCTATCACAAATTGTAACCTAAGTACCTAACTAGTACCTGGAAAAAATTTTGGTGCTTTTAACCGGTGTGTCCACATAAACGCGGAATTCGATGTTAAGGGACACCACTACTTTGTTCGTTGTTATGTAAAGTAATGCCAGGTGAGATAATAGAACATTTTACCATGTATCCGGAGCAATTCAACTAATTTTCACCAAATTTTCCTCAATATCAATGCTACGGAAGGCCATTTAAAATTGCATGCTTAAAGTGGGGTAAGACATTAATTCGCACAATTGCGGCCATATAAATATTTTTATAAGTTTGACATATCAATTTAACAATTTAACCAAATTCAATAAAACTTTATATTCTGCCAGTATCTATTATAAGCATAATATACAGAAACCTTTTATGCAATTTTGTAAGATAGCACCGATTAAGAAAATATGGTTATAATGCCTTATCTCGGTGACCAATCAACGTATTTCAACCATATTCTACACGAAAGTTGCGCTATGGTGGGCCATGTAAATTTAGAGTTTCATGTGCTTCACACACTCATTTTCTAAATGAGGGGAGTGTAAATATTTCAAGTTAATGAATTGTTTCATTCAAAACATTATAGACTGGTTAAATCTGAAGTTTATGCTCCGAATCTTACCCCCGCGATGCAGTTGGTTACACTGTAACTTTTTGACGAGGTATTGTGTGTTCGTGTCCCGGGTAAGGCACGTGTGTATATTATTTGTCTCGGTACTGTTGCATATGTTTCTGGTTAATGATAATGTTGTCAATGATATATTAAGGACTACCTAATATCTAAGCTTTTAAGAGATTCAATAAAAATAATTTCGACCCAAGTAGAGGAAAGAAGGCTCATTAGTTATATCAGTAACTCCTTGTTAAAATCATCATTTTGTCTTGATTATTCGAGTGTATTTAAGTGCTTTACGTTGAGTTGAGAGATTTTGGCGACTCTTAACAACGAGGTCTTGAGAGCTTTATGAAAGTGAAATGAGGCGAGAGTTGAGAAGCGGCGAATTACAAGGGTGGGGGAAACGATATATCCCCGAGAAAACCCGCCGGACAGTGGCATCATCCGGCACGATTCACATATGCGAAAATCCGGGAGCAATCTGGCCAGGGATTCAGCCCAGTTCACCTTGGTGAGTCTAACCGCTCAGCCACCTCGTCCTTCTCTCGAAACGTAGTAAGTGTTTACGCCCCTAATAACATCGTTTATGAAGAAAAATTTAAGCCATAACCATCCATACATACTCCATACCCTGGGAAGATATGTATAATATGTTGTCATGTTTACGATATTTGGATCGTGTAAATAGGGAATTAGTTGGGAAAAAACACACACTTGGAGAGAACTTTGTTACCAGTGGTGTTTCAAAATCTCGCACGTGTCTTAGAATATTGTTTAGTTTCGTACTCGATTATTTTTTCAATGTCTACTTCACTCTCACATACGAAACCTCTTAAGCCAGTATCATCCTTCGGCGCACAGTAAATACACATGTAAGGAAATAAAAGTAATATGTGTCTGTAATAAACTGTTATGCAAGAAGTACGAAGGCACGTGTTAGCACGGCGTGGCGGGCCGAAACGTTGTTTAATGACATTGGATATTTATACGCTTTGAGCGAAAATAGAAGATGGCCCGATGGTGCTGGCAGAGGGAGGCGGGCACGTTCTCTCGTGTTGTTGGTTGGCAGGTGGTATTTCTGGAGCTTGTGACAGGCTCCGACCGGGCTCAGAGCCCTGGGCAGCTCGTCTGCTGCTCGCGATACCTGCCTGCTTCTTGGTCCATACCGCACGTAACCTGGCCCACGAGACTAATCACCGTAGCACTACTTGCGAACGTTACCTTGATGCAGCCACCACAACGAGAACCAGCACCCATCCTGCATCGAACGTCATGCGAGGCTGTAACAGCAACTTACGGAATGCAAGATGATTTTGCCACATAATAATTATAGCAATTGTATCTCAGTACAAGTGTCCTAAACAGAGTTTCTGAACCAGCTAAACTTTTCTTAGTAGTGGCGCTATCTCTGTAACGGACCAAATTTGTTCACCGATGCACTAGTGAAGATACTGCAATTACTAGTTGAGTTTTTTCAAGTAAGACTTCGTAACAAGTGGCATAATGTAGGCGCCTCGAAGTACTCGTCCCAAATAGCTTCATGAAATTTTTTTTTTATATGTGCATGAATTGATAACGCTAAAAAAGGTAACTCCAATTCTCCAGGTTCTTGAAGCCAATATAGAAAGAATGTCGACTAGTCACGGTAATTCACTATCAGTACAAGGAAGACCTTATCTGCTGACACTGCAGTCACAATAATTATGATAATTATTATCCACTGGCCGTCTTAGTTTTCTATGAAGCTGCAGACTTGCTAGAAAATTGTTATTTAGGACAGGAGTCTCTGTGATAATGTTGTCATTTTATTTCGTGCCAGACACATTTACCTTCCTTTTAATTAATTAGGAATATATTAAACAAAAATAAAAACATTACATTGCCTGTCAACCTTATTTACGTCAAAATGATCGCATTACATCGAATTTTAATGTAACTGACATCTGCAGTCCTTATTTAAATTTCAAATAATATATTAAATTATGTTACAGCAGAAGTTGACGAAATGGGTATGACACCGTACATACATCTCTTTTTGTATTGCATATAATAGTTTATTTTATATATTATTACATTTCGTTACATATATTATAACGTAGGCCCGAGTGCTGTCGATGTTAAGCGAACATTATTTTTCCAATGTTGGTCCAAACTAGGGGCAAAGTTTGAGCCAACATTGGCCTAGCAAAAAATTGCTGACTTAATGGGAGAGCTAAAAGAGGGCAATTCGAAATTTATATGCAATTTTAGGATGTCACAACATACTTTAAAAGAGCATTTATCTTTCCTGGAAATCTACATCAAGACGACAAATACAATTATGAGGAAAAGCTTCCATTAAAGTCACAATGAGGTATTTATTTGTTATTACATTAATAAAGGGATGGTGAACTACTGGAGATAGGAATACCTGGTGTAATTGTCGCTGCAGTATTCATATCTTTGTAATCGGAGACGAAAGTTTTACATAATTCTTCCTACACCTTTTCTCTTTCAACTACTTTTTACTGTAGGCATCACATTTAGAGACCCGTATAGCTGCACATGACTACAATTCTAAAATATATATATTGAAATGGAAAGGACGCTGCTGAAGTACGTCAAGATAACTCTTGCTGTCTGATGATTTATTCTGCGTTAGGAATTTTATTGGTTAGCCATTTTGGCTGTTAGAAGGCGTATCTCGCTAGACACTTAAGTGTTATTTATTTTTTAGTTGTACACTTCGTATGTTCTCCACTTTATTTCCAATAGCTTTATTTAGTGAAATTGTCTATGGAATATCGGCTCCCGGCAGTTATTCAGTTTTCTGATTGAATAAAATAGTGGCTGACTGACAAAGACGTGAATCTTTGATTTGTATAACATATTTTTCAGGTTCGTTTGACTCATGAATTATTGATTCACTATATTTTGCTGTGGATGTGGTTTTCGGTTTTGGACAGTGGTCCTCTTTATATTGGTTGATTAACAATTCGACTGAAAGATAAAAGCTAGTTTTAAGAAATAGTAACAGTGCACCTTCATTTAAACATATTAAATTTCATTTAAAAGAATGCATAAAATTTCCGAGGTGGGCATGTCTATAAACTAGAATAGATAACTGAACAACTGACTTTAAAACTTGTCAAGCAATATTTTCAAAATTCTATTTAATCATCTGAACTTGCCAAAACTACTATTTCTCATTTATGTTTTGTTACACTTTCTGAATCAAAAGTCATCTCAAACTGACCATCCACAAAGCTCTTGTGTAGGCGCGTTGCATCAGTAGTCACTTTTAACAACCACAAAGGTTTTCCTATGTGGAAAGTTTCACGCCACTCGGTGGTGGAGACTTGCGACTACCTGTCCACACATGTACGTCACATTCGCTCGTGTGAAAGCATCCCAGCACACATCAAGGGATCTTATGTATGGGAAGCTACCTACCCACGGCTGAGTATCACGAGTGAGTGGCCCGTGTGTAAGAGGCCTTACAGAACATCTACCTCTTCTAATAACACAAGGGGCGGTGGTGGTGCACTGGTAAAACCACTCGCCTCCCACCAAGGTGGACCGGGTTCGATTCCCGGACGGATGGCCCCCGGATTTTCACATGTAGCAATAGTGCCGCGGTCGATGCCGCTGATCGGCGGGTTTTCTCGGGAATCACCCGTTTCCCCCTCCCTTTCAATCCGGTGCTGCTCTGTACTCACCTCGCCNTTTTCTCGGGAATCACCCGTTTCCCCCTCCCTTTCAATCCGGTGCTGCTCTGTACTCACCTCGCCGCACCCTCGTCGGTTCTCAAGACCTTGACGTTAAGAGCGGTTCAAATATCTTTACTCACTATAAAACAAACAAGACGTTCATGTAGTGACAATGCATTGTGTGCCACGAACTCGACCCTGATGAAAATGTGTGAAACTCCAATTTCTCATAAGGTTCTCACCGAATATATGGCGCACATTTGAAGTTTGTCACATATACTGCTAATCGTTTCAAATTATTTGGGACAAATGACATAACGAACTAAAACATATTTGTGTCTGTTATGTTGAAAATATGCAACTGTTCCCTCAAGTCATATACATTTAAATACATTACAAAATTATAGCTTTTCTGAATTTGGTGGAAATAGGTTATTTGCGATATGATATGAAAACATTTATACATGTGGCGCAATCTTACAACATAACAGGAAAATCTGTACGCTGTCTTAAATACCGCATACAATTCTAAAATGTCTATATGGCAACAATTTTGAATAAAAGTGCCTGAATCTTATTAAATATATATTAGTTTACTAGTATAGTACAACTTGTTTGCCAAATTTGGGAGGAATATGTTGATTGACATAAAAACATAATTTTTTACTTATAACTATATAATACAATTTGGTGGTGAAAAGAGGATCTATGTAGACGCATTTGATGGTTATANTAATTTTTTACTTATAACTATATAATACAATTTGGTGGTGAAAAGAGGATCTATGTAGACGCATTTGATGGTTATAATAGAGATACTGCCAGAGTCCATTGTTAACTTGAAACATATCACATTGCTGCGTAGATATAGTACACTAAACTAAAAGGTTTTATGGCAGGCATTTTAATATTAAGTGTGTGAGACACTTAAAACAAATCGAGTTACTTAACCTAACATACCACTAATTGTTTGCTAAAATTGGCAGNTAATTTTTTACTTATAACTATATAATACAATTTGGTGGTGAAAAGAGGATCTATGTAGACGCATTTGATGGTTATATTAGAGATACTGCCAGAGTCCATTGTTAACTTGAAACATATCACATTGCTGCGTAGATATAGTACACTAAACTAAAAGGTTTTATGGCAGGCATTTTAATAATAAGTGTGTGAGACACTTAAAACAAATCGAGTTACTTAACCTAACATACCACTAATTGTTTGCTAAAATTGGCAGNATAAGTGTGTGAGACACTTAAAACAAATCGAGTTACTTAACCTAACATACCACTAATTGTTTGCTAAAATTGGCAGAAATTAATTGTTTTTTTCTAGATATATAAAATAAAAATATTATTATTTCATATAATGCAATCTTACAAAATTGCGGACAAAATATTTTTCTCCGTGATGACAGTTCATGGTAGTAGAAGACACTGCCAGCATACAAAGTTATGTTGAAATCTTTTTAATGGTTTTGCAGATATAGAATACTAGGTTAAAATATTTTAATAACCACCATATTCAAAATAATCACCTTACCCTCTTCAAACTCACTATGTTACATTTCCTGCCGTTGTACAACATGTTTGCCAAATTTGGCAGGAATTGATATAGTGTTTCCCGAAAAATTTCATAAAAACTTTATTTTTAATGTGAACAAAAAGGCTGAGAAAGGGTTTCTATGCAGACACAATTTACGGTTGTAATAGACACTACCAGAATACAAATTTAGGTTGAAACTGGTTATATGATTTTGAAGATTTAATCTACTAAGTTAAAATATTTATACTGTCATCATCTTGAAAGTAAGTGTGTGACACACTTAAAATGTACACATATATGTGACATACCTTAATACTACTTCTTAGTCAGTTTTGTGACGAATCGCTTGATTATTTCCCGAGACACAGCATAAAAACTTTATTATTCCGTGGAACTATCTCATAAAATGTGAGACCAAAGAGAGACTGAGAAGACAATTTTTTTTGTAATATATACTGCCAGGATACAAATTTAATTTGAAATTCTTTACATGGTTTCGTAGGTACAGTTTACTAAGCAAAAGTATTTTTATGGCTGCCATTAAGCATCTGACGTTTTTTAAGAAAACACAATTTAACTTGGCCTGCCATAGTAGTATTTGTCTGCAAAGTTTAATAGGAATCCTTTGTTTGTCTCCCGAGATATGACAAAAAAAACCCATGTTTTAATGTAGTACTATATTTCAAAATTCTGGAAAAATAGGCTATATACTGCAGTGTTTTGTACTTGTATAGAAACCGGCCGTTAGCCATAAAAAAACTTTGCTTTCTTATTTGATGCTATTTTACAAAATTTCCCAAAAAAGAGGCTCTTTATTCGATGCTTTTGATGTATAATGTCTAGAAGAGAGTGTATCCTTCAAGAATATGAGAACGGCGTTCATCTTAAACATGACGAAAACAATCGATGACTTCATCAACAATACCACTAATTGCAATTGAAATATGTCACTAATTTTCGAGCCATTCCTGGAAAATGGCGAAGACCTTATTGTCATCGACGGCAGGATTGTTGTTGTGATGACAGTTAACAAAACAGTGTATTCAGCAGATTCGACTGCTATCACACTGTTCCACAGTGTCTTTGAGAATCGACAATAAAACGTTCTTCAGCTTTATTTGAGGTTTGAAAAAAGAATAACATTCCTCGGTTCAGTATTGCTATTGAGTACCCATAGACATCTTGCATGTGTTCAAACACGGTTTGGATCTTCTTAACTTCATCNAACGTTCTTCAGCTTTATTTGAGGTTTGAAAAAAGAATAACATTCCTCGGTTCAGTATTGCTATTGAGTACCCATAGCTGGGTATGGCTGGGATAAAATTTCAGATTGTGCACTACTTCTTGTAAAATAGTAGTAGATGAATTGCGAACCACTCATGGAGCGCCAATTCTTTGATTCTTGTTCAAATTCCGCTACAGGACAAAAAATTCTGTATTCACAGTAAATCACGCGCATAAAAAAATATTTTTTTTTCTAACCTTGCTTTATAAACCACAAATAAATCAAGCGCTTGATATATTTGAAACAAAAACAGGCGCGTTCGTCACTTTCATGTAAAATCCATGTTTACGAAATACTTCATGTAAAGGTGTGATAGGTGAGTGGTTCTATTTATTATTTTCTAATTGTTTGATTCGTGTTCAATTGAAATCCCACTACAGGACAAAATATTTAAAAGTTTTTTCAATTCCTCTTTTATAAACGTGAAATACATTACGAAGATAAAATTCTTTTTCTTACCCCTGCTTGTAAAACTTAAACAAAAAACAAAACAAAATCGAAAAAACACTTACATGACTAGAAACTAAGAGGCACATGCATGATTCTCCATAAATCACGAATTTACAACACTAATATTGTGTAAAAGTGTGACAAGTGAGTGGCTAGTGTGCTAGGACTATCAAGAATTCTTTCTGAGTTCAAATCGCGCCACCGGAAAACTCTTTTTTTTTTATAGTTATTTTCATACACAGTGAATCACCCACATATTGAAAGTAGAACGTATTTTTTGTTACCCCTTTTTATAAAGAGCACATTAAAAAAACTTGCATGTTTTTAGACACGTTACGTGAATTTACGAAGATTTATGTAAAAATTAAGGAGAAAGCGATATTGAAAAAAACTAAGAGACCGTAATTTAACGCAGATGTCTGGATAATTTGAAACCTGTATTTTCCATAAATTTTCGTAATTTTTTTCTAACAGTGTTAATAAAATCTAAAAGATGCTGTATATACGCTGGCAAAGATATAATAGAGAATGTATATGTTTTAAATACTTTCATATCCCAAAAGTAAATCATTCTTAATTGTGCTTGTTAAATTCAATCAAAAACGCAAGTACTTTTAAGTACGGTAAATATTCATAAAGTTACTCAAGCCCATTGTTTTTTTTTTGTTTATTATTGCTCAAAGTTGTGCATTCAAAAAATGGGACATCTTACTTAATGGTATTGTTTAACTTGTGTTATAATCAGTTTGTAAAATATATGTTAATAATTACGTATCCATGCATTTATACATGTTGTTAAACACTTTATTGTAATTATATTTTTTTAATCTAAATTAGTAATACCAAAGAAGTGTAAAGTCAAGAGAAGTGTATGTTCGAAAATCGAACACATTCATTAGTTGGTAAATATAAAGTTTTATTGAATTTTTTAAAAATAACATTTGTAATGTTTAATTGCGTGTTAGAGTTGTATTTTAATAATGTATGGTTTTGTAATTAATAAACACCTGCATTTTGCTTTCTTGCGGCAAGGTTCATACCTTNATGTATTTTAATAATGTATGGTTTTGTAATTAATAAACACCTGCATTTTGCTTTCTTGCGGCAAGGTTCATACCTTTTCACTTGAACTGTAGTCTAGTCACAAGTTGAGATAAACATTTTCGCGAAATATTCATTGACATTAAATTCAAAACAAAAAATTCTGAAATTAAATAGGTTTCATGAAAACAATTTTTTACCCACAACCGTGCGAAGGAACATGGTTTGAAAAGTCCAGTGATTCCATAGTTTCTAGCTTCTTCTTTTTTAATGGTATATCAAATGTGGCGGGGAATAGAAACGTGTTTGTTTCTTACGGGTGCAATTCGGAGACACCATCAAATGGCCGACTACAGGCAATAAAGTTCTGTGGTATATCGTTAAATGGTCTTAGTGCAACGTGCCCTTATAAAAAATATTCCATTCTATGATCGATGGTTTGTATGAGCCCTTGATTGCATTTCATATGCCTGGCTGGCACTCAGTACTTATCAGTCTCCTCGAGCTAACGATGTTTGAGAATGCATAACAACAAATATTTTTTTTAAATCTTAATTTTAATTATTAATATATTCTTTTGCATTTACACTTTTAATGGAGGCTCCATATTACTTCGAAAAAATAAGTATGGAAAAATTTTATATAGGTGTAAATTTTGTTGATGTGGTAAAAATTGACCCAAGTAAAAAATGTTCTACCTAATTTTAATTTAACACTCTAGCATCTGAAGAGCAGTGGATTGGAAATTTTCGACTTGCAGTAGGTTATAATATTATGTGTAAACANTTAACACTCTAGCATCTGAAGAGCAGTGGATTGGAAATTTTCGACTTGCAGTAGGTTATAATATTATGTGTAAACATACACTGTATTTGTGGGAACAGTGCTGTCACACATTTTGTGTAAAAGATTTTTTTTTTTTGCAATGTGTAGACGTTTTTCATATTATATTTGTAAAAGCAAACGGGGTTCCGCAACTCACATCGATATGAACATGCACAGCTTACTTCAATGCGAGCATGCACAGATTTAATAGAATATTTTCGTACACCTTGGAGCTTACGGACTCTTTGGGCATATTTAGTGATAGCTGTCCAGGTAATGCTAACGCTTTAAATTTCAAAAAATATCTTTTCTGAGTTNAGCTGTCCAGGTAATGCTAACGCTTTAAATTTTCAAAAATATCTTTTCTGAGTTTCGTGGTGTCCATTTAGATGTTTCTAGCTGTAGATTTTTATGTATCCTAAATGGTCTGAGCGGGATGTGTAGGCCTATTAGTTTAATTAATTTAGGGTATAAGAAAATTTATAAAATCTCTGTTAGCAATCTTTTTTTTTAAAATACAAAATATGGCAAAATTAAATTAATGACATTTACTAAAAACTATTATTTTGATTTAGTTAATATGTGATTAAGTAGAGATAAAGTATTACCTAGCTAGATGTACACAGGAAAATGTCAAATCGGAAATTAACGACAAAGAATTATATTCGGTGACAATAACACCCGAAACGTGCAAAATATTAAATTACAGAATAAAAGTGCTCACTTGGCTTTTTAGTAATATCATTTAATTACATTAATTATGTCTAAGATTTATAGGTTTTTTCGTAATTTACGGTGTAGAAAATTCATTTGTAAAATTACTTACTAATATAACTCTTAGTTTCGGGATACCGATTTACTTAAATATGGGCAGAAAGGTGTTACTGATGTACATTTACAACGAAGGTTAACATAATAAATGTATAGTGGGTCTATCCATAGTTCTGATAAACGTAATTTTATCACGAGTTACATGCTGAAAAACTCTTTCATGCAGCAATTAGCACATATTGTTTAAGTAGTTACTGAGAAAGTGTTTAGGCATTTAATATTTCCGTTTTTCATTACAGCTAGGACTACCATGTATCGCTTAATAGAAAACTTTGGTCATAAAATTTTGTTGGAATTAGTTATTCAAATAAACTGTGTTTATTACCAAGCTTGAGTTCAAAGAAAAAAAGGGAAAGAAAATTCAAATACGAAAGACAGAATGATAAAAATCTAGGAGACAGTGAATATCTCGGCAGTCATTTAAATTTTGACAAAAAATTTAACTCACTAAAGAATGAAAAAAAAAACGAAATACGTAACAGGAAAGAAAGCTGGAAACAGCGACAATGAACACCAATCAGAAAAGGATTTTTTTTTCAATAAATAAATTATTATTTTCATGTACCGAAAAATTGTTTACTAACGAAAAACTGCGATGGTGTCTTGCACCCAGGAAGGAGACAAGTTTAAACCCTCGAAACGTTGTAAGGTTTTGTGTTGTTTTTTGCGTTGCGTTCATATTGTCTTGTGGCCTGTGAGTTTGAGTTTTCTCCAAATGAATTTTAAAGTGTTTCGTTTCTTTGTAATTTTATAGTGGCAGTAATTTATTTCTGAATATTCGCCATATCCACACATTTTTGTTGTCTACGCTGCAATTTAGTTGTCTCTCCGGTTTTGACTTCAACTGCCTTTGTTTGGTCGTTGTTGTGCATTTTTCAATAAATAAAAATTTTGGTTTTCTCACTGATCAGGAAATAATATTTTCCTACCTGATTTTGATTTTGGCTGTTTCATAGTTTTTTTCTGTTCGGTCGTTTTATATTTGAGTTTGTTAGACAGCTATTTTTGGTCAAAATAAATATCATCTCAAATACATTCACTGTTTTGAGCTATTTGTCATTCTGCCCTGTCTTTTGTATTTGTAATTTTCACGTTTTCACTTTCTTTTGTCAATGTAGATAGTCCATTCAAGTCCTTATAGAACTGATATTATATAGTTGTCATATACCTTTAATAACTAGTGGGCTATCTTACAGATGCCGGTAAAATTTCGTATTAATTTACACTATTTGCTGCTTGTTAACACGCCATCATCTATGTATTTAATCCAAGAAGGGAAATGTAAACAACGTTATGCGAATAGTGCAATGCGCGTAGAAAAAATACCACTTGATTAAATTTTTTTCCCTTACATGCATGTCTGGTATTTGATTAATTTGGTTTCCCTTGAGTTATTGAATCACTGTAATTTTTTNTAGGGAATAAGAAAATTTATAAAATCTCTGTTAGCAATCTTTTTTTTTTAAATACAAAATATGGCAAAATTAAATTAATGACATTTACTAAAAACAATTATTTTGATTTAGTTAATATGTGATTAAGTAGAGATAAAGTATTTCCTAGCTAGATGTACACAGGAAAATGTCAAATCGGAAATAAACGACAAAGAATTATATTCGGTGACAATAACACCCGAAACGTGCAAAATATTAAATTACAGAATAAAAGTGCTCACTTGGCTTTTTAGTAATATCATTTAATTACATTAATTATGTCTAAGATTTATAGGTTTTTTCGTAATTTACGGTGTAGAAAATTCATTTGTAAAATTACTTACTAATATAACTCTAAGTTTACGGGATACAGATTTCCTTAAATATGGGAAGAAAGGTGTTACTAATGTAAATGTTCAACGAAGGTTAACATAATAAATGTATAGTGGGTCTATCCATTGTTCTGATGAACGTAATTTTATCACGAGTTACATGCTGAAAAACTCTTTCATGCAGTCATTAGCACATATTGTTTAAGTAGTTACTGAGAAAGTGTTTAGGCATTTAATATTACCGTTTTTCATTACAGCTAGGACTACCATGTATCGCTTAACAGAAAATTTTGGCCATAAAATATTGTTGGAATTAGTTATTCAAATAAACTGTGTTTATTACCAAGCTTGAGTTCAAAGAAAAAAAAGGGAAAGAAAATTCAAATACGAAAGACAGAATGATAAAAATCTAGGAGACAGTGAATAATTCGGCAGTCATTTAAATTTTGACAAAAAATTTAACGCACTAAAGAATGAAAAAAAAAAAAAACGAAATACGTAACAGGAAAGAAAGCTGGAAACAGCGACAATGAACACCAATCAGAAAAGGATTTTTTTCAATAAATAAATTATTATTTTCATGTACCGAAAAATTGTTTACTAACGAAAAACTGCGATGGTGGCTTGCACCCAGGAAGGAGACAAGTTTCAAGCCTCGAAACGTTGTAAGGTTTTGTGTTGTTTTTTGCGTGGCGTTTATATTGTCTTGTGGCCTGTGAGTTTGAGTTTTCTCCAAATGAATTTTAAAGTGTTTCGTTTCTTTGTAATTTTATAGTGGCAGTAATTTATTTCTGAATATTCGCCATATCCACACATTTTTGTTGTCTACGCTGCAATTTAGTTGTCTCTCCGGTTTTGACTTCAACTGCCTTTGTTTGGTCGTTGTTGTGCATTTTTCAATAAATAAAAATTTTGGTTTTCTCACTGATCAGGAAATAATATTTTCCTACCTGATTTTGATTTTGGCTGTTTCATAGTTTTTTTCTGTTCGGTCGTTTTATATTTGAGTTTGTTAGACAGCTATTTTTGGTCAAAATAAATATCATCTCAAATACATTCATTGTTTTGAGCTATTTGTCATTCTGCCCTGTCTTTTGTATTTGTAATTTTCACGTTTTCACTTTCTTTTGTCAATGTAGATAGTCCATTCAAGTCCTTATAGAACTGATATTATATAGTTGTCATATACCTTTAAGAACTAGTGGGCTATCTTACAGATGCCGGTAAAATTTCGTATTAATTTTCACTATTTGCTGCTTGTTAACACGCCATCATCTATGTATTTAATCCAAGAAGGGAAATGTAAACAACGTTATGCGAATAGTGCAATGCGCGTAGAAAAAATACCACTTGATTTAATTTTTTCCCTTACATGCATGTCTGGTATTTGATTAATTTGGTTTCCCTTGAGTTATTGAATCACTGTAATTTTTTNATTTTTTCCCTTACATGCATGTCTGGTATTTGATTAATTTGGTTTCCCTTGAGTTATTGAATCACTGTAATTTTTTGCACGCCTTAGAGACTTCTAATCCAATCAGGAATTGTCCGATTCCTTAGTGACCAATTAAAATAGCCACATCTTTTCAGGCAAAAACATATGAGTATGAAGAAGGCATTGGTGCCTACTGATAACGAAAATACTAAACCTAAATATTTATTTTATTAATTCTTAAACACGAAAATGTAAGCAAAACTTACAGTAATATTTGGAATTGAATATTCAGTACATATTTACCCTCCTCTAACAGATTGCAGAAGTTATTATTTTTAATACAAACAATGAAGTCAACTAGAATAAATACTGCATTTTTCGTTTATTCTAGATTTTTTCAGTAACGATAGATGATCGCTTGTGTTGTAATCACGCAGTGACGGAGAAACAAATCTAACCCATTTGTGGTTACCTACGTGCTAAAAACTACAGCAATGTTTATACAGGAATTCGAATACTCGTGATTTTGTGCGAGTTACAATCATAGACTAAAGATAAGATAGACTGATCTCGCTGGCTACGCACAGCCAGTCTCCGTGTCCCAACATTCAACTGCTTTTCTGCCAATACGCCTTGCAAAAACTGCGTGAATTACATTTGATGTTAGAAAACGGTTTAATAAAAAAGTGCTTTCAGGTGTTTTTATACTTCCTCTGACCAATTTGTATCTTATCTCATGTTTACTTTCCTTTACTACTGATATCTCATCGTGCATGTTATCTATGGAATTATCTTATCACTTGCATGCCTTCGTGCAAGAGTGATGTAACTCTCATTCATTGTTTAACTTATGCACTGTTGACCATGTGACTTTGAGAACTGAGTTGGTGTGGAGTAGGTCAATGTTGGGTACATGCGCAGAAGGCGAATAAGCGGTCTACCTTATATTTAGTCTATGGTTACAATGTAGCACTTACCTTCAAATTGTCCATACGGGACAATAATTAATTGTTATTTCGAATACATCTCCCTGAGAGCTCTATGTGTTGCTCATATGTACAAAATATTGCATAGGCAAGTATTTTGTACGGAACATTTTTGTCTTCCTGTCATACGAGAGTAAAATCTATTTAAGTATTTGTTCTTCAATTACCGCAAATGAAATATGATCGAACATGTAAATCAGGAATAGTAATTTTCTGAGTCATAACTCTGTCCTAGAGAAAGGCCTTTTGTATCAACAACACTTTATAAACTAAGATGTTATTTCGATTAGACAGTCATTTGTAATTAATGGTTTTCCCCTTGTGAGATCGGTAACGCTTGTTATTATTTATACACACATGTGTATTGTACTTATAACGTAAAATTTCAGTACTCTTTTCCATTATAACTAACAGTTTTATCCAATTAATATATTATTTTAACTATTGCTAAATATAGGGCTATGGCAGCATCCCGTCTCGACCTACTAAATTCCAAATTAGGTTCCTCACTGTAAACTTTTTTTGTACGTGTACAAAAAATATCTTTGGAAACTAGTCGCCAAATAAATATAGGTAACACTACCAAAAACCATTGAAATCTTTGCAAGAACCAGCTTTAAATTTGTACAAGATATATTAAGTTTTTGTAAAAAAAAGTGCTGTAACCTACCGACGGATATCCTGTATAATAACAACAGTGTTTATTGTAATTTTCATATTATTAAGAGGTAATTTTGTATGTACAAGGAAAATTGAATGCTGTCGACAGCTATTGAATTTTTCGGAGTGTTTTTATTTTCTTTTTCTTTCAATTATATTGCTTATTTTTATCACGCATCACTTTATATTCAAAGAAAGTTATGCGAAATCATGGGAATGTANCTTTCAATTATATTGCTTATTTTTATCACGCATCACTTTATATTCAAAGAAAGTTATGCGAAATCATGGGAATGTAGTAGTATTTTGCAATAAACATTTTACATTTAGCTGTTTAGAGAAACTTTGAACGAATATAAAATATGTATAAAGAAATAATTTTGGAAATTTCTAAAAATATTTAAGAGAGAAGTACATATTTTTACTATCGCATCTAAAATCATATAAGTGTCCAAAACCTGGCCTGTATTTTTACAAAATTAATGTTGCAAACCCGTAATTTGGGGCAACACATTGCTTTCAAACCTGTTGAAAAGGACTTTGCCCTGTTGTCCAAGGTAAGAATTAACCCTCAGGATAGGAGTATACTCAGTAGTGATGACTCATCGGCCATTAGCACGTCATATCTTGAACTACTGAGAGGGTATCAGCAGTTTACTTAATATCAGTGTTTCTGAGACAATTGTTATGTACAAGCACACCTGTTGCTCTTTTTAGTGTACAAATACGAAAAGTTTACAAGATTTTGTTTGTAAATTTACAGAAATAAGTTTTTATACAAACGTTTTTTATTTCCGTTTACAACTACTTCGTGATGTTTAAACAGGTTATATATATATATATATATATATATATTAAATAAAATAATAAATATTATACAATATATATAATTTATATATTGCAAATTCACTTTCGTGACTTTTCATTTTAATGTGTTCCAACATTATTATGCTTATTTTTCTGCGTAAATATAATCGTAGTCGATATAAAAATTTTGCTGAAATATATTATTTGGCATTACTGTAATATTTTATCTATAGTTTAATCCCTGAAACCGCTCTTCCTGCTCCTTTAAATACGAATTTTAAAGTTCTTGAAACATCTACGAAATTAAAAGTCTACAAGCTCTTTTCTATTAGTCATAATCAAATGTATCTGATTAATGCTGCGATTACGATGACTTAACGTTACACGTAACATGCATCACGCTACACTTTCACGTGTATGTAAAAGATGGTATTTTTGGGTGGTATATTACATTATGATGGTTCACCTGTGTACTGTTTAAAATGTGTAGAAATAAATTACTGTTGCTATTCAGTTAGAAACGAGTGAAAATTATAGTTTTGCGAGAGTATCTGTGTCCTAACATTGATGTGACTAGAACACGCTGAGAAAGTATGGCGTTCGTGATTCATGCAAAATTTGAAGAGAATAAAAATCGGAGATCGCCATAACCTTCAGAACGAAATGCATATGGAAGATGGAGAAATAGTTTTTCTGCCTATGTGATAAATAGTTTGTAATAAACTTTGATCTTCTGAGAAAATTAGACTGTGTTTCATGAATAAGGCGTAATATAAGTTGCATACTTTATGGTAAACATTCTGTACTTCATGGAAGCGTTTGTACACCTCTAAGAATCATAATTAATGAAATGTGGCAACGTAAAGCACCCTAAGTATGTACGAATAAAAAAATTATCTTATATAACTTTCGATTATATTTCCGAGAGAAAATTATATATGCGGTACGTTAATTAGAAACGTGAGCAGACGACATCGTGAAAATAAAATCAAACCCATGAAAAAGCAAAGGTAACACAACATCGTCCCTATTGTGATTGGCCAGCGAGACCGCGTAATGTAGACTCATGTATCACGTATCACGCAAAAGCCAAACGTTGACAAGCTTTTCCATCACGTGACCGTTAGTGAAACGATCGTTAAAGGTCTACTTGAATCACATTAGTCAAGGTGTAGCCGGCTTCTTGAACGTGTTGCTGGTTAAGTGTAACGTGGACGTGAAGTCATCGTAATCCCGGCGTAAAACTGCAACCCTTTTCACGCCAGGTAGGCTTTTTTCGTAAAGTGGGGAATTCTCAGAGGCGGTGAGAGTTGCATGGCAAAGTCATTAGCTGTTTACTATATCATTGTAACAAAAACGTTTTTCCTTATTCACATTAACAATATATTTGCAAATGAACAAACGCTCTCGATATATCAAATATTACTTTTTTTTTATTCAAGAATTTGTCAGTTACATTTATAAAAATGTTTTATCGTGTTTTTTATGCTCATAGAGTTTCACATACATTCATACTCACGAACCGTCACTGAACTTAACCGGATTAGCCCCAGTTGTGCCATTATTTATGCTTTGCTTAGCTTTATAGTACAAAACTTAAAACAAAGCCGATGCAAGTTATAATTGAGAACTTAAGTGTACAATTTATTAACCATGCATTTTAGGATTTTGGCAGCAAATAACAATAATTCCGCTTCTAGCACACATTTGACTAAGGCTCTTTACAATAATCGTGTGTCTCAGTTTCGTGCTATATTAAATGTACGGAATGCCATCTAGTGCCCACTCCTGGAAGCATGCGAACCTAAAATCGAGAAATCCGATAATAGCTGAAGCTAGAGGACCAATAACCATCAAGCTGGCAGTCAGCTGACCGACATGCAGCTGATAGAGAGGTATCTATTCTACACTGCATCTGACAAACAGGCAGCTGTTCGACAGGCAAGATCAACGACAGTCAGCTATTCGACAGGCAGCTGACAGACAGGCAGCTATTCGACAGGCAAGATCAACGACAGTCAGCTATTCGACAGGCAGCTGACAGACAGGCAGCTGTTCGACAGGCAAGATCAACGACAGTCAGATATTCGACAGGCAGCTGACAGACAGCCAGCTGCTCGACACATCACCTCAGACAGGCAATTCTTAGACAGGTAGCTNATATTCGACAGGCAGCTGACAGACAGCCAGCTGCTCGACACATCACCTCAGACAGGCAATTCTTAGACAGGTAGCTGATAGACAAACATCTGTCTGACAGGACAGGTGGAAACGTATGAAAATGGTAAATACGTGTTTCCTCTGTGTTCGACACAGCTTGCGCCCCCGTGAAGCAGAGAGACAGAGATTTTACACGAAATCTGTTTTCTGGAGTT
The DNA here is from genome assembly GCA_002778355.1 of Clitarchus hookeri. Taxonomy (NCBI): domain Eukaryota; kingdom Metazoa; phylum Arthropoda; class Insecta; order Phasmatodea; family Phasmatidae; genus Clitarchus; species Clitarchus hookeri. The sequence goes on along the minus strand of NQII01003887.1, from coordinate 57,996 downwards.
AGTTGATGGTCGTTACAAGATCATAGTTACTGAGGCAGCTTGTAAGTTCACTCTAGTAGTTCTTACTCGGTGATGTTTTAATGCCCATGCAGTAGTGCAAGGTGTAGGTACATAACGGTTAATCAACGGTTTAAATTGGTGTGTCCTTTTGTGAGTGTTTACTTGTGTATTTCGTGGGTGTTCTATTGTCTTTCTCTTTGTTGTATTTTGTTCGGCATACTTACATATTGAGTGCCTACTTTACTTCCAGTTATTTTTCCACTGTTTATATTTTTTCTTCAGTCATAATTCTTCTTGTATATTTCTTAACAATCTACTTGTTGACATACTTGTGTCTGTCTAAATAAATAACCATAAATTTTGAGAATCCGTCTCTGTCTGCATTTTTAATGCTTTTTTCAGACACATTCAGGAACTGATTATTTATTTAAAATAATTTTAATTACTGCTGGGGAATTTTGTAGGCCTGCAAATATGGGTAACGTTTCTTGTGCTACACGTTGAACACACTTTTCTTAAAATGAGCGAAATATGTCTACCACGTGTAGAAGCTGATAGCAGAGGACTGCAAGAGTGAAGTGCACAAAACTGCCGACATACTTCAATTTATCGTCTCCCTAGACCCGGAGTTAGAAACCACAGATGAAAATGAATCTGGCAGTCGCAACGGTGAAGTACTGGCAGTGCCAATGAGTAAGATACCAGGCTGATCTAATGTACAGAAAGTGCTGGCTGGTCAGTGGCAGTAAGGTTGGTGAGATAAGGTATATGTATCTGTTACAGTGTACTGTATCCTTTTATTATGATGATGCTAATTTATAATTCACACGGGTTTATTATTTGTCTGATTTTTGTGTTGTAGGTATTGTCTCATATTAAAATTAATAATTTTTTTTCTTATGCAATAGAAGCAATCTTTTTCAATCTCGTTCATTGCAACAATTGCTCTGAATGTTGAATTGTGTTATGCATGTTAAAAAAAACTAATGAAAATTGTGTAACTTCATTTGGTAACATATGTAAATGTAACATATGTTTGGAACCTTATTAATATAAGTGTTATGATAGATTTTACATCTTACAATTAAAGTTGTATATTAATGAGTAATTTTCCGGTGTGTCACTCCTATAGCTAATAAAGCAATTTGTCTCTGGGTATTATTTTTATAATTAGGCCTTTTAATTAACAATCATCAGTCATTTGTAGGAATGTATTGATTTTACTTTAATTATAAATTCATTACAGCTCTGCTTGTGCTTGCACGTAAAATTAATTGTAAGACAGTTATTTATATTATTTATATTTCATATACTTTTCTCATTTTAGTTTTTAGTTTTCCTACAGTAGTTGCAATGAAGGAACCAAAACAATAATGAAAGAGAATGAGGTTCACTTCACTTCACAGTTTCTTGACCACAAGAGACACCGGAAATGTGGGCATCACTTGAATAGTATTTCTCGTCATCTAAACCAACCGTTGCCAAGTCGCACCCTTTCACACGCACGCGTGTCTTAAAACAGCGAGGGGGTGACGGGAAGAGTGGGACATACATGAGTGGTACCTGTAGTTAACATGAGTGAACAGCGAGCGGTGCTAGCTGCCTCGTAAAAGCATGAGAAGTACGATTTATAGCAGATTGTCACGCATCACCGGGCGTTATCGTCTCCGGGTAGGAGGCGTGGGAGGGGGTATGATTGAAGGTGATTGGGGTTGGTAGGGGCGCTAAAACGGTTTAATATTGTTATGCATTATGACAAACGTTTTATAAATATAGCAAACGAGCACTGTCCGCACAAAAAAAAAACTGGAAATAAATCTCCTAACGTACTTCCATTCTTTATGTAAGAGATATAACAATAACTTGCGGCAAATAATAATTAAACGCGGAAAAACTGCACCGAAAATTATTTCGTAACATGTTATTTCGCTAAAAAGGTTTTTATTATATGTGAAGATCCCATACAAAGGGAAGCACATCTTTTCTAAAAAGTAATGCAGCTAAATTACATTCGCAAGCACTCGTGACACGAACATGCTAAGGTCACGACCACGAAGACAGAATGCATGCTGCATAATCCACACAATTTAGTGGTAGATATGCATCAGTTTAGCGATAAAGCATATTTTATAATAACTACAAGTGACATAATAAATATATACGAAATAAAATAATGATGGCTACCAACGTTTCGTTGTACCCGGTGTGATATAAGTTCCTTACGTATAACAGGATATTTTAACTTCGCTTTTCCTTTAAAAAATTTAACGGATCACTTATATTTTATCAATAAATTATTTTTTAAATATCACAACCTTAATTTATAGGTTATTGCCTCTTGGTGCAGTACACGACAAGAATTGAACGAAAGATACTTTCTTCTGCTACGTGTTTTGGCTACTACAAGTATGAACAGGATTGTAACTTACATTAACTGCAACTCTTATAATATGGTTGTTAAACATAGATTCCAATCAATTTCATAGACTTATGTAATATTAATGTTATGAGATTATGCCAAATAGGGTACACAGAGATTGAGCACAAAATATTGTCTTTACCAACATTGGAGAAACTTACGTATTGATTGAATAAAAATGTCAGGCAAAACATTACTTTCTATTACTTATGCAATAATGATGGCTTCCGGGGGACGGGCCAACGAAATCCTTGAGACTATGATAAATCGCTCTCTGTTTGTGAAGCATGATGTCGTAATTGATCTGTTTTGGCGGTATTCGTGATGCTGAACTTGCTTGTTGCTATTAGTCGTGACGCGTGTAAGAGGATTTTCAGTGTTTCGTTACAAAACTTCTAACCCTAAACTAAGTGCGCTAATTTCCACCGCCTGCAACAAATATGTACTCTTACAAATACACTGTTTCTCAGCTGTTTACTTTCGTTCCTTTTACAAAACATTACAGTTGTTTGTTCACGATATACCAGTTCATGTTCACGATATCCTAGTTATTGACATGTATTTTGTCAGATTAGCCTAAGCATGCAGAAAAAGACGTAATGTTGCAGGGACAAAACTTATTTCCTTATAAAAATTTTTGGAAAAATTTACCCTTATAAATATAATTGCTAATGTAATGCATTCAATTGAACGCGCAATATATTCATTAACAATGTTTTTTTGATTTGACTTATTGTAAAAATAAATGTTAGGTAAATTATGAAGAAATAAGTATATTTCATGCTGTGTGGTCCCAATTAAGGCCATCAAATAAGACTCGGATTCCCATGGGCAGTACACGTCTTTGAAGTTGGACCTGGCGCACCCGATTATTGCAGATATCGGAGAAAATATGTAAGATGGAACACTGCATTTCTGGATAATCTGTAAGTGTAAAATGATCTATAAACACCATGAAACCTGTCGCTGTCAACAAATTAATACATGAAAATAATAACGTTTACCACTCTTATTGCGAGCCATTCGACATGACGCGGTAGAAAATGTGGAATCTTATAGATGGAATATGAATCTACAAGTAACAATTGATGAAAAAAGTAACCTTGTGTATACACCCTAACCCCCACTGTTTTTGAGTAAATCGAGTTTGAAATTTCAAAAGGATTATGTTGAAAACCTGGCAGGTGGACAACACGCACAACACCCAATAACCAATGGTTGCAAATATTAAAGGTACAATATAACAGAGAGAGGTACGTAACAGGGGTGTTGAGAAATGTCGTTTATCACAATAAATCTAAACAATAGCAAATTACACTACATCTGTTGTGTGCCATTTCCATGGCGAGAGACTCGAGAGTACGGAATGAAGTGTGGGGTACCAAGCATGAGTATTAAAAAAACAGAGGACACCACCGTAATGTGTGCAACAATGTAGCGTTTACAGTAGCAATCGAGAATTGCATGACAACATCAATGTCCATACCATAGTTACCAAATGTATCTTCTGTGTAAGGATCGACTTGTGTGTGTTATGATCGTGGATGCGATGTACGTTGTAAATCGACTTTGTGAAATGGTTATCAAGGCCAACTCGTGCCAAGGCTGGTGTTGGTAAACACAGTTTGAATGCAGGTATCACAACACGGTTGCGTGAGGGATGGCGTCATACAGTTACCTGGATTATAAATTGCCTGCCATAACGGCCTACCATGTAGGCAGCCACACAACACACACCATCGTCAAGTGGGGAGTCTTTGTCATATGTGTCCTGTGATATGTTAAGTCGTTTACTCAGCCGAAACCATTGTACTAGAGTTTAGTGGAGTGGAACAGAGGCTTAGTTGGGGTATTACAAAATTGATCGTTTTACATTGTCTAAAATTGCTGACATTCACCTTTTGTATGGGGCTGCGCAGTGCAACAGTAAAGCTGCAACACGCACGTACAGGAAAAAGTATAGGATAGTTAATTTCCTTTAAAATAATGTCTTGATTATCGTAAGTTTACTTCGTATGGACTAAATGAGCCACAGACAGTGAAGCATAAGTATTACCATTGTGTAAAATAACAGCTTTTAAGCTAGTTTTTGATGAGTCTATAAAAAGCCTCAATTCTTCATTGTTGTACTCAATTTCAAATTCATTCATTAGACCACTAATATAATGGCAGTACACCAAATCCTGTTCTTGCTTAAAAAACTTAGCGGACTGTTGATATCTTGTTCTATATTGATAAATAGATGCTCCAGGTGCCAAACAAATGTTTTGCTTTTAGGCTTGAGTCAAGCAATTCAGCTTTCTCTTTAGTCAAACCCAAATCTCTTACCAAATAATTTAACTCAGCCTGTGTAAACAATTGAGGGTCTAAATTTTCTGGAGAACATTGGAACTCATTGGAACTCATCATCATCCGGTTTATTTTCATCAGATTCAGTTTCACTGGACTTATCAAGTAAAACGTCATCAATAGCCTGTGGTGGCTCAGGGACAGGAAGTCCCGGACCATGGCCGACTGGCCGAATAGCTGAAGGAAGATAAGGGTATACAATTACTTTCTTATTTTTGGAGTTATATACAGTAACTTCAATGCTACAAAAATATCAATCGTCTGAATGATATTTTTGGTTCTCTCCATATCATGGGTACTGCAAATCTAAAAGCTGTCTTTTCTTTTTTTGACCATTTTCTAAGGTCTTCCACACAAACATAGAATACCTTGTGTGGAGTCAAAGGTTTTTCTTCATCACCGACTTTTATTCCAAAATATAACTAGTACATTTTTTTAAACAAACTCTGTAATGTTTCATTGATGTTTTTTAATAACAAACTCACCACATATATAACAAAAACTGTTAGGAAAGTTTTTACAACTACAGTTAGCCATACTTAGAGCACATGGGCAAAAAGTTGAAAAGTGAGGTTGTGGTGACTGAAAGAAAACAAACAGTCGTACCACCACTGCCAACCTAATTTCTTTTAGATTTACTGTATGTTTTAGTATATTAGTCATGTTTATCAAGCATGTAAAATTGTATAAAAATGTGTATAAAAATATACAAATAAAATATATAAAAATGCACAGATATTAGATAAAATATGAATTTTCAAATTTCGTACATTCAAATGTGAAAAAAATGGTGGGTGTAATGACTCGTTTATTATTATTTTCGGACTCAGCACACCAAAAAACATAAGAATCCGGCAAAATCATTAAAAAATATTTTTTATCTTTGGCCTTTGTTATTTAAGACATATGATAAACCTATCTAAATAATTTATTTTGCACAATTTTCTTTTTAAATGAGTGACTCACTTAAATTATTCAATTTACATTGCCTACTATAGTACTATTTGTGTGAATATTTTGGTGTGTATTACAAAATTGGTTCTCGAGATATAGCAATAAAGTTTCATTTTACAACCTGACACTATCTTCCTTAAAATGAGGCAAAATGTTATATTTTTAATGCTTCTGATGGATACTCTCAGAATAAAAATTTTTATTGGAAATTTTTAAAACGTTTACTAGGTATGACAAACTTATCTAAATTATTTATATAGGAGCCATACTGTAAATAAAGCCACAAACACCTAAAACATGGCATACTGTAGCTCTAATTATGTGCAAAAGGATAATGTACTGGCCTATTCTATATTTGTTATACAAATTAAAGTCACATTTGATGTTTCTAAAAGATACTTTTAGCATAGATAGTTTAGTCGAAATTGGTTTAAAAATGTGGTAGAAATTGCAAATTTACCTCAAATATTTATATTGCCTTTTGAAAATAAATGAGGAATAAAAACTTGAATTGCATATATCAATATGGCATACAATAGTATTATTTATGCGCCTAATTTGGCAGGAATATGTTGTGTAGTTACCGAGATATAAAGCAAAAGGTTTATTTGCAGTTTGCACTATATTCCAAAATGGTGGATCAAGAAAGTTATTGCTTTCTAAAGGCTATGCTTATATCATGCACTGTCAATGTACCAAATTTGTTTTACATCGTCTACTAAGTGGTTCCCGAGATATAACATAAGAACTCGGTGTGATCGAAAACTATAACATTCCGATGTCCTTACTAAAGGCTGTATGCGGACCTTGTTTGGTTTACTTAAGTTGTTGTGTTTAAATGTTATTAGCGTGGGATATACATTCCAGACAGACATTCGAGTGATTGCATAAGCCTGTATTTCCTTCCGAAAGTAGGCTTAAAATGAATATACACCTTAAATAGGTATTTAACACAGTTATAACATTTTATATCAACACGCCTAAGCGGGAAAAAACGCAAAGTAAGGAAAACTTTTGCAGGAAATAGCAATTAGTGAAATGTTACATTCAATCAACACAAATATAAGAAAACAAGGAATAATTTTTTTAATTTTTCATTGTATATCAAATCACGTATATATAATAGGAAAAAAATCATTGCGGACCTCCGTAATATTGAAAAAATTAATAAAACGACGCAGTTAAAATTAAGTATCCCTAAATCAGAAATAACAAATAACTACTCAAGCCCCATTTTTTAGTGCTCGTTTTCACAAAAAAAAATATAAAAAAAAATAAAGGTACTTATTAAAAGTATACACAGGCAGTGAAGAATATATGTAATAATATATTCACCATACAATTACGGCAAACGAACACGTTGCATATAAACGGTAAGCAGAAAAATTTCAACTGAAACACAAAGCGGGGAATTAAGAGGAACAAAAGATATGCTATAAAACGAAGGCAACATTTTCCGTATTCCAAAAGAGGCAACCCTTTCAAATAAATGCATTTGTATTAAGTCCGCAGTGCTATTAAACTACAACCAAACTTTGATTGCAAATTGCAAATTTTGATGTAAATATGAAACCCCACCGATATTAAACACAATTTTCGCGCAACAATACATATAGTATATTGGCGATTTATTCACACTATTGAATCAAACCTTTGAAAAATGAGGCCATGGATAACGTGTTTGGTTCTTTCCTAAATATGGCGTGCTATCAGACGCGTGTTTTTAATTATGTTAACATAAATTCACTTATTTTTGGTTAAAATGAAATTGTACAAATATTTTAACTATAAATTATAATATTTAATTGTTAATAAATAAGAATAAACCTAGAGAGTTGTGTTGGTTCTGCCTAGTAACAAATAGTTCTTATGCAAACTATCATTGAAGTGTGTGCGCAGGTATGCGGCATGCTGTCCCTTTGGTGCAATTTTCTATACTCGGATAAGCTTTGTTCGCATAAGACGGAGAAATATTCTAGAAGTATAATTATTGCGGGGCTTCAGAAAAGTTGAAAGTAACCGTGAATGGATTATAGTCAGAAATGCGAAAGAGATAATAAGCACAAAATATCTCAATATGTCACTTAAAAGTGACATAACTAGCACAATTTTGGTAGAATTAAAAAAACAGCTGCCATGTGGATGCAGCTTCGAGAACTATAAACAGAAGCCACGCACATGCGCCACGAACGTTTTCCAAAGTTAAGATCAGCACACAAAGTTTTTTAACCCATCCGCTGGCTAAAAAGAAAATTTAATTTCTAACAGAGAAACTAGGGTTAACCACGGGCTTACATTGTAACAGTATAAATGAGTAACTAAAAACGACGTGTTAAACCAAATACGTATATTATGAGACACTGCCCACATTTCCACAAATTACGGACTCACCTAACACAGCCAACCAAAGTAGCTTCCTATATTATCAGTTAAGGAGTATTAATAACCAATGGCCGCGGTTGTGTCATGGCTAACCCACTCACATGGTAATCGGGTCAGATGACGACGTTGCTTGGCGGATTTTTTTGGATTCTCCCATTTTACCCACCCTTGCATTCCGGCGCTGCTTTATACAGAACGAGGCACCTAGGGCAGGCCACCTGAATAACACTGCCAATTGCAGTGGTAGAACAAAATGTTTCAGACGTAAATTGTTTGGGTCCAATGAGCTAATAACTTGATATTGATAAATTACCCGCACGTGCAAGGGTATAGAAGATACAAAGGTTAACTTCGCTAATTTTAATGTAATGATAATTTTTATTAACACCCCTTGACAGTGCGTATGGAGATAAATTAAATACGATGACATTTGCCAGGCATTCAAAATCGCTGAAGGTCAATAACGAAGCAAACTGCGCCGTCGCATGGAACAATGGGCCGATAGAATGTGCTTTGCTGTTGTAGCGATCAGACAACTTCTTCGGGACGTTATTCGAACTGGCACACTGTACTCGACAGTCAAAATAGTTTATATTGTTTTCATTTATGGTGATTGTCACCGCAGCTTTAGAGCAGCAGTGCAATTGTATGCTGAGAAATATCCTGAAAGTGCTACACCGGCACAATCTGTCCTTGCGAACATAATAGAAACCTTTCAATAAACTGGAAGAGTAGAAAAGAAAAGACGCCAACGATGAAAAATAGCAACTAAAGAGGGAAATGCAATTGACATCTTAGACGTCGTAGCACGCAATCCACATCAGCACGTGGCAGCTTGAATATGAGAGTTGTATCAGTCAAAAGAGTATTCTGCGAATATTGCATAGTAACAAATATCATACTTTCAACATTTCACTTCATCACCAGCTAATGGAAATTACTTTCGACATTAAGTACAGATCTCCGAATGCTGTATATGGAAACTACAAACCCATGACACGTTTCTGTACAATATTTTGTTTACCGACGAAGCGTCATTTACAAACCATGGGCAGATTATCCATTGCAACATGCACTACTGGTCAGTTGAAAACTCACACTGGCTGATATAAGTAGATAAACAGATACCATGGTCTGTAAACGTATGGTGCAGTGTTGTACATAAGCGCCTAATTGGGCTTTATTTTATTGATGGGACAGTAAACAGCATCAAGTATTTACAGTTTCTAACAGGAGTGCTGTCGCAATTATTGGAAGAAGTCTCACTGGACATAAGGTAATCCACGTGGTACTAACACGACGGATGTCCCGTTCGTCCTGCACAGATAAAAACACCGGTTCTTAACAGCAAGTTCGGTGGTCGTTGAAACGGTCGATCTGGAAACACGAAATAGCCTGAACGTTCTGCACATTTTACGAGTATGAACTTTTAACTGTGTGGAACATTAAAGAAACAGTTATATAAAGACACACCGACGACTCCCGAAGACATGACTGGCCGTATAACACGAGCTTGTTCTGCGATAAGTCCAGATGAAATCCGACGTGTGGTATTGTCTGCTCTGACTCGCTTTACGGTGTATGTCAATGCACAAATTTGCCAATTTGAACACCTGATATCTTTATAAATAACGAAGGAAGCCACAGGATGGGTACAGTTGCTACAGGAAAGCGCTACGTCGGCCCATTGTTCCTTGCGGCAGTGCAGTTTGCTTCGTTATTGACCCGACCTTCAGCAATCTTGAATGAAAGGCAAATGTCATCGTATTTATTATACCTTCATACGCACTGTCGAGGGGTGTTAATGAATGTTATCGTTCCATTAAAATTAACGAAGTTGCCTTTGTATATTCTTTACCCTTCCACGAACGGCGAAATTAACACTATCGAGTTATAAGCGCCTTGGACCCAAGCACTTTTTGTCTGAAATATTTTCTTCTACCACTGAAATTGACAATGCTTTTCAGGTAGCCTGCTTTAAGTGCCTCATACTATATTGACTTTGTTTCACCCTCATTGGCTTTAAAGACCTCACTATTGAGCCGCCCAAACCTTTTCACTTCACTATTTATGTGCAATCAGCAGAGATTTTGTAAGTATGATACTAGCAATTGTAGTATTTATGTCGAGTACTACAAATAATTATTTTAGTGGATTACTAAAATAGCAAAATATCTTAATTTATACTAATAAGTTACAAATATAACTAATTAGCATACTTTCCTGTATATTGATGCAAACTATCTGATGAAATGCTTAACATCTTAGATGTTAGATAGGACTAAACAACTCGTTGAACACAATGTTATTATAAATGGTACCATAAATATATGTAACAAAACAGTGGTGAGACAAGTACCAATACACACTCCTTATCTGGAACTCAAGCCAAGAAACATTCACGTCGTCAGCCAGCGCGCAACCAACCACACAAGCTTTCTAGCATACACCTCGTTTGTAAGCAGTCTTACAATTTTGGCACAAATAGTATATTCAAAGGGTAAACGTCTGTCATTTTGAAAATAAGTGTCCGAGCCGTTTAAATCATGTAAACTTACATGGCCTATCCAAGATATACTTGTGTGCAAAATTTTGAGGCACTAGGTTTTTTTGTCTCCGCGATATGGCATAAAAGCTCTATTTTCTCATGTAGTGCTGTTGTACAAAATAGCTTAAACGATCTGTATACAAACGTATTATATATCTAATAGATGTTATCAGCAAAAAAAAGTTTGGTTGAATTGGTTAAATGTAAGTTATTTGTATTAATACCATTTTCAAAATAAGTGCCTCAAATGCCCTGAAGTAACGCTACTTGTGTGCAAAATCTGGCGAGAATCGGCTGATTAATAAAAAATATGTGATATTTAACTTTTTATAAATGTGGTGATATCTTACAAAATGTCACATAAAAGAAGGTTTGTGTAGACATATTTGGTGGCTGTATAGATACTACCAGTATAAAGAAGTTAAGTTATATTTGGGTACATCGTTTCGTTTATACAGCATACTAACCTAAAATTTTTTTTGGTCAACATTTTTACAATAACTGCCTGATCTACTCACGACAATTCAGTTTACATGGACAATAATAGTGTAATTTTTTTTTCTGAATTTGGTAGGTATAGGTTGATTGTTTCCGAGATATGACATAACATTTTTATGTCACACTATNAATTTTTTTTTCTGAATTTGGTAGGTATAGGTTGATTGTTTCCGAGATATGACATAACATTTTTATGTCACACTATATTACAAAATGCATGACCAAAGAGGCTATGAAATGAAAAATTGTATGCTTGTAATATATACTTTAAGCACACAAAGTTTGGTCGAAATTGGTCAAATGATGTGCTAGATAGAGCAAATTAGCCTCAAACATTTACATGACCGACATTTTTTTGATAAGTGTATTATACTCTCAATATTGCAATTGTTTACATGGCGTGCCATAGTATTACTTAATGCCAAATATGACGGGAATCGGTTGGATAGTTTCAAAGGTACGACATAAATACCTTATTCATAAAGTCCTATCTTCCAAAATGGTGGGCTTATTATAATATACTTCTCTAAGTTAAATGCCTACATGATAAACTGTCAAACTACAATATTTGTTTGAATAGGATAAATGGTTCTCTCGGTATTTCATAATGATATAAATGCAAAAATTACCACCATTTAGAAAATAATTACCCAGCATGATCAAAAGTTATGAAATTGGGTCGCCCTTACAAAGTACAACATGTGTACAGAGTTTCGTAATATTCGGTTGATGGGTTAAAAAAGACTTTAGGTCGGGGTATACATACACACTCAACCATACACCAAGCCACACACAGAGTAAAGTGATCTCACAAACCTATATTTCGTTCGAAAAGTAGACTATAGAGCTGTCATTTTCAAAATGAGCAAACAGTATGTTCACAAATAATTGTGAAAGTAGGGTATCGTACTAATTACCAAAACTATGCTGAGATTGGTGAAAATCAGTGTGTTTCAGATGTTTTCAAGGGTACACACAAAAATCACACAAACATAAACTCACACACTGACAGAAGGCATAACCTTATATATATTGCTATCCTTCAAAACATATGTTATAATGGCATAATGAATGAAGTGATCACTGTTGCTCATGTAAATATGGTATTTTTTTTAATAATGACCATTCTCGAGCTGGAGAACGTTAGTGTATTTATTTTAATTCATATATCACATTATTTTAATTTAATTTATAGAGCAAATTATGTAATTAACTTAAATTGTATTCCAACTAAATATATTTATGAACAAAAGTGGGCGGGATAATACAATACCGCTAGGTTTTCTCGCAGAAATACGCAAAATGTCCATTGTTTGTCTTTAATGTTGAACTATACTTGAGCAGAACAATTATTGATAATCCATATACTGTATAATTAACGTGATATACTAATGCTTTGAATACGTGCTTATATATAGCAACTATTTTACTAATGCACGCAGCACAAATGCATCATAACCACAATTAGTGTAAGTAATTATAATCATGTGTTGTTATTTATCGCACCTCACATTATCTCTTGCCGTAAACGACTTTGGGCGGCGTGTATCTGTTGACATCGCAACGGTTTAGGTATGGATGATCATAACCTGGAGAGGAAGGAGGGGAAGACACGTGCAGCATGGCAGCCATCTCTCGATTGCCGGGGCGTTCTGTTGTCACTCAGCTACTGACCGGTCCATGACGGGCTACGCACGTAAGAACGTGACGAATTTGCACTTAACAGAGTTTTACAAATACAGAATATGTGCTTCTATAAAAGGATGCGTCGCGGTGGTCGTTCGTGGCAACATATTCCTACAAAATTTTATTATATTTTGTTCATGAATTAAAATGTTAAAAAGTAGNAATTTTTTTTTCTGAATTTGGTAGGTATAGGTTGATTGTTTCCGAGATATGACATAACATTTTTATGTCACACTATTATACAAAATGCATGACAAAAGAGGCTATGAAATGAAAAATTGTATGCTTGTAATATATACTTCAAGCACACAAAGTTTGGTCGAAATTGGTCAAATGATGTGCTAGATAGAGCAAATTAGCCTCAAACATTTACATGACCGACATTTTTTTGATAAGTGTATTATACTCTTAATATTGCAATTGTTTACATGGCGTGCCATAGTTTTACTTAATGCCAAATATGACGGGAATCGGTTGGGTAGTTTCAAAGGTACGATATAAAAACCTTATTCATAAAGTCCTATCTTCCAAAATGGTGGAATTATTATAATATACTTCTCTAAGTTAAATGCCTACATGNACCTTATTCATAAAGTCCTATCTTCCAAAATGGTGGAATTATTATAATATACTTCTCTAAGTTAAATGCCTACATGATAAACTGTCAAACTACAATATTTGTTTGAATAGGATAAATGGTTCTCTCGGTATTTCATAATGATATAAATGCAAAAATTACCACCATTTAGAAAATAATTACCCAGCATGATCAAAAGTTATGAAATTGGGTCGCCCTTACAAAGTACAACATGTGTACAGAGTTTCGTAATATTCGGTTGATGGGTTAAAAANGTTATGAAATTGGGTCGCCCTTACAAAGTACAACATGTGTACAGAGTTTCGTAATATTCGGTTGATGGGTTAAAAAAGACTTTAGGTCGGGGTATACATACACACTCAACCATACACCAAGCCACACACAGAGTAAAGTGATCTCACAAACCTATATTTCGTTCGAAAAGTAGACTATAGAGCTGTCATTTTCAAAATGAGCAAACAGTATGTTCACAAATAATTGTGAAAGTAGGGTATCGTACTAATTACCAAAACTATGCTGAGATTGGTGAAAATCAGTGTGTTTCAGATGTTTTCAAGGGAACACACAAAAATCACACAAACATAAACTCACACACTGACAGAAGGCATAACCTAATATATATTGCTATCCTTCAAAACATATGTTATAATGGCATAATGAATGAAGTGATCACTGTTCCTCATGTAAAGATGGTATTTTTTTTAATAATGACCGTTCTCGAGCTGGAGAACGTTAGTGTATTTACTTTAATTCATAGATCACATTATTTTAATTTATTTTATAGAGCAAATTATGTAATTAACTTAAATTGTATTCCAACTTAATGTATTTATGAACAAAAGTGGGCGGGATAATACAATACCGCTAGGTTTTCTCGCAGAAATACGCAAAATGTCCATTGTTTGTCTTTAATGTTGAACTATACTTGAGCAGAACAATGATTGATAATCTATATACTGTATAATTAACGTGATCTACTAATGCTTTGAATACGTGCTCATATATAGGAACTATTTTACTAATGCATGCAGCACAAATGCATCATAACCACAATTAGTGTAAGTAATTATAATCACGTGTTGTTATTTATCGCACCTCACATTATCTCTTGCCGTAAACGACTTTGGGCGGCGTGTATCTGTTGACATCGCAACGGTTTAGGTGTGGATGATCATAAACTGGAGAGGAAGGAGGGGAAGACACGTGCAGCATGGCAGCCATCTCTCGATTGCCGGTCCGTTCTGTTGTCACTCAGCTACTTACCGGTCTATGACGGGCTACGCACGTAAGAACGTGACGAATTTGAACTTAACAGAGTTTTACAAATACAGAATATGTGCTTCTATAAAAGGATGCGTCGTGGTGGTCGTTCGTGGCAACATATTCCTACAAAATTTTATTATATTTTGTTCATGGATTAAAATGTTAAAAAGTAGGGGGGTGGGAAACGTCAAGGCAATCATTTGGGTGATAACATAAGCCTACATTTCCAAAGAAAATAAGCTTAAAATGATTAAAGTAAAATCTGTCCAGACACAAGCCCACAGTGGTCGGCAATGGGGTCACGAGAAGCCACAAGACGCCGGCCAGCAACAAAAAAATCCAAAAGGATGTAATGTAGAATTGATAGCGAAGGCACTATAGACAACATTGTATAAACAGAGAATTATATGAAAATGTCACTTGCAGCTGCAAACACAACATTTAGATAACCACTATTACACATGGTAGTGACGTGTACATAAATTAAATTGACACACGAAGTGTCACCATTAGCGCCAAACGATGCGATAAAAATTACCCGACTAGACCTTCTGTGCTACACCGAGGATAATTCCTGCCACATACGACAGATAACAGCATTTACTGATAGCACAACTTGCAAATAAACCACCGGAATCATACAAAATTGCCCAAGGTACATAAACGGTTTTTGAAATATTCAAGTAATATATATAAATATCATAATTACAATAGTTTTATAGAAATAAACCAAAGAAATGAATGTGCATATGTACAGAGATATATAAAGATTAAGCCAGATAAATCTATTAAAAAAAAAATAGTCTCAAAGTTGGACCTATGTATAAATTAAGTGTACAAATAAATTGGAAATTTTATGTAAATACAGTATATTAGTAAACACTAAATCGTACAACAGCTGTAGTGGACGGTCTGTGATAAAACTGCACAAACAAACGCTATCCAACTACCATAAAACCGGCAGCTTCAAGTAAAAGAGTCGCATTAGAGGTAGATTGGGTGGCATTCTTAAAGCTCACTACATATTCCAGCCGAGACAGAAAGTCAAGCCATTCAAAGTGAAAATGGACATATACAAAAATATGGCAGGATTTAGCAAAGCTTGAAAGTAGTTTAGTTATGAAACTGGGTAATTGTAAAAATTGCTTTCGTAACAAAAATAATTCAAAAGTGAGTCAAATGATGAAAATTTTCTTTCATGTATAGATTCCCAAAAATGCTACCTTATCAAACCAATATATCATAGCTTGAGAAAAAAGTTTTATTTTATGTAATGTGGTATCAAGTGTTCTCTTTTTATGTACAGACTAACGAACCGGCCCGGCTTCGCCCGGGTACAATTGAGTTTTACAGTGATACACAAATAAATAAATTGGAAATAGACAATTCATTTATGTTAAAACAGAATTATAAAATTATGCTATGTTGGCCTAGGTTTTTAATTAATTACGGCCACCCAAAATAAAGGAAATATTTTTTACCCGATAGCCAATAATTAGGTTATTGTTTTTGGAGTGTATCTGTGCCACTATTGCGTAGTTACTACATTTCCGCTTTCCAGCGTCGATGTATGAAAATCAAAACGTAAGTTTCATCAAGATGTAGATTTAGAAATAAGTGTACCTATGTACTACTTTTTGCGGTTGGGTGAGGGATAGTAATCGATCACCACAGTTAGGGAACGTTCCTAGCGGCAGACATTTGGATGGGTCACCGTTTAGTGGCATCAAATCTGAGCGTTTCCGGACTTTGGAGGCAACATTAAATATTTGGTCCCGGTTGTTATCGATAGATAGCAGTCATGAAGCCATTCCAGAGGTCTTTGGGCGGCCTGATAAACTCTGACACCACAGGAAAAAAATATTTCGATCACGTTCCTAGCCGTTGCAGAATTACGTTCTGTTGTTATTCCACAGGACCCATACAATTTACCGGGATAAAGAGTATCTTATGTCCTATTCCAGGACCTAAATTCCCTAGGAGGGTTATTCGGAAAGGAAGGTCCGAATCGCCGTAGCTAATAGAATGTCGCGCGAATATTGTAACGCGCATGCGTACCGACTCTTGGCATACCTTGCTCGTCAAATTACGCCATTTGCTTTGGTATTGTTGCAGTGTGCTGTTTACAGTGTAAGTTCCAAATTTTTAACACAATTGATCAGCCCACCGACTGTGAAATACGGTCACTGATTCGGTTTTTGACAGCATTGAACGTTTCAGCAGCGGAAGTTCATCGACAGATAAGTCAAGTTAATCGCCCCATTGCGTAAGTGGGTGAGAGCTTTAAAGGACGGACGGGAAAATGTCCATGATGAACCGCGATCAGGCCGACCATCAGTGATCACAGAAGATTTGGTCAAAGCTGTGGACGAAAAGATTCGTGAAGACCGGCGATTAACTATTTCAACTTTAGCATTGGAATTTCCGAATGTGGGTAGAACAACTTTGCACAAAATTGTCTCTGAAAATTTGCAATTTCACAAATTGTGCGTACGTTGGGTTCCCAGGCTGCTTTATGAGGAACACCAAAGGAAAATAATGGCCTGTGGTCTTGATTTTTTGGACCGATATCATAAGGAAGGTGATCAATGTTTAGAGAAGATTGTGACAGGGGACGAGACGTGGGTTTCTCCCATGACCCCAGAGTCTAAACGTCAGTCAATTGAATGGCGTCACCCAACATCACCAGTTAAAGTCAAGGCCATGCGGACAATCTCAACACGCAAAGTTATGGCAACCGTTGTTTGCGATAGGCATGGAGTCTTGTTAGTCGAGTTTATCAATCAATGTAGCCGCTTACTGTGCTACCCTGACTAAACTTCGACGTGCAATACGAAATAAGCTACGTGGCCTTCTGACGTCTGGAGTTTTGTTGCTGCATGGCAATGCCAGACCCCATTCTGTTATTCATACCCAAAATCTGATCAGATATTTTGGATGGGAACAGATTGACCACCCACCGTACAGTCCAGACTTGGCGCCAAGCGATTTTCACTTATTCCGCTATTTTTAGGTATTCTTGCCAATTGGTATCACTCAATAGATGAAGGGTGTCGAAAAATAAGCTTTACATTCGCCGGGAAACGATAGGTTAATGATAATAATAAANAGAAATAAGCCTTACATTCGCCGGGAAACGATAGGTTAATGATAATAACAACTGTGAATTGTAATAGAGGTTCAAGGCCGAGCAGGCACCAGACGGTAGGAGAGGTGATCAGGGGAAGCCAGGAACAGGAAGAGAGACATCCCTCGCTTCTTGAAGATACGAGAAGGACCTAAATGCTCCCAGAGAGACCATCAACCAACCATGACACGCAGGTCTCTTGCGGGTAGGGGGGGGGCACTCCCTCGTATAGGAGTGGTCACACCCCACTCCCCCTTCAATGCGCTGCTAGCTATCACTCGCCCTCGCAGGCCCCAGATTGTGGCTGTCACCCACGCCCTCAGACACTCGAGGGGAGGAAAGGCACGTCCCTTTGGTCGAAAGCGACCGGCTGGCGAATGCAAGGCCCACCAGATTAACACAAATTAACTTAACAAAACATAACACTCAGATCACACAATATAGAAAAATACAAGGAAATGTCCGAAGACCACTGTAATCACAGGGCATGGGTACCCTGTTTGGTCGAGATGGCAGAAACGTCGCCAACACATAAGCGAGCCAAAGAGAGTCCATTGGCAGTCCTATATCTTGGTTCACGACGTACTTTAAATCCCTTCTCAACAAGGTGGACTGCCACCACACCCACGAGGTGGTCGTGCCGTGAGATCCGCGCATCATGGATTCGAGGACATTGCTGCACCACATGATACGCGGTCTCCGCATCTGCACACCCCACCCGACACTTAGGCAAGGAGCCAGAGGGGCCCATCCTGCCTCTACTAATTCTCAACCCTTGTTGGGAGACTGTTGCTAATGAACTGCACATAATAAATGAANCTGCTACCACACCCACGAGGTGGTCGTGCCGAGAGATCCGCGCATCATGGATGCGAGGACATTGCTGCACCACATGATACGCGGTCTCCGCATCTGCACACCCCACCCGACACTTAGGCAAGGAGCCAGAGGTGCCCATCCTGCCTTTACTAATTCTCAACCCTTGTTGGGAAATTGTTGCTAATGGACAGCACATAATAAATGAAATCAAACAAAGGGACCCCGCCCCCCCCGGCCCACTGAGAAAGCCAAGAGGTAGAGGTGGTTGAAGAAGTTGTGGTGGGCTCCATATCAGTACCGTCAACAGAGCCTAACCAGACTGTGCGCCAAAAGGTTTTGATTTTGGAAGAAGTGTCAAGGACCCACCCATTCGTCACAGCAGCACTCTCCACCCATTCCACCCTCCGAAAAAAGTGAGGTGATTTAAAAAGATCTCGCGCTGTGGCATAGTCGAACTTACAGACGTTATGCAGCCGACCTAAAATCCATGAAGTAACTGATTTCAGACGAGAGGGGACTCCCAATGCCCCAGACGAGACTGGCGCGTGGAAGAAGCCCAGCGCAACATCCGTAGGAAGTCTCAACCAACGATGTATGGAGGCCCTAATAAGGAAATCGATGGCCTTCAAAATGCCCTTAGTGACACGAGCGAAGGAAAGTTGGTAGATAAATGAAGGTAGTAAGAAGCCTCGCAGGATCTCCATCCTCTGGAGCCTTTAGGTAGGCAAGCGCTTCGCCACAGATGACGAGGTGAAAGAAGCAGCTACAGACTATCCTCACAGGCGGCAGACGTCTATGACTTAGGCATACAAAAGCTTGTAGAACGTTATGACAAATGTTTAAACAAATATGGAAACTATGTAGAAAAATAGAGAAACATGCAAGGAGTTAAATAAAAAACGTTTTTAAAGAAATTTGTTATGGTTTATGTTTTATAAGTAAGCGGACCTTACTTTCCGAATAACGCTCGTACATACAAAGTTCCATCAAAATCCGTTAAGTCGTTATGGAACTGAGTTCGGTCACGTTTCCAGCCATTGCAAAATAACGTTCTGTTGTTATTTCACAGGACCCGTACAATTTACCGGGATATAAAGTATCTTATGTCCTGTTCCAGGACATAAAGTACCTACACACGAAATTTCATCAAAATCCGTTCAGCCGTTATGGAGCTGAGTGGTAACATTACACACACACACTCACACCCACAGACTTTCGTATTTATAATATTAGAAGGATTAGTAAATTCAACTTTTGAGCATATTTAATCTTAACTGAAGAATGTAAATACAGTTTAAAAGTTAAAAATAAAATTATAATATTAATCATTTACTGAACATAAAAAGGGATAACCAGTCAACACGCGACAACCTGAAGCCAATATCGACGGAAGTGAAAAACTAATTTACAAGGACACACAATGTGATAGGCATTCAATAGAGAGTGACAACTGCAACATAAGTTCACGCCCTTCTCCATTGGCCACACTAAGGGAATTGCACTTTGCACTCCCCCCCACCCCCGCCGCGCCAATCAACCCATTGTCCAAGAAAGGGATTGTACTGTGTACACCTCTCCACGCACCTATCTCCCATTGGCTACGAAGGGAATTGTACTAATTACTCACCCACACAACAATTTCCTATTAATCGTAAAAAGTCAGTGTGTGGTAACTGAGGAAAAATTAATGAGTGCAGTGGTAAGAATTTCGGGTAAAACCTAGTCTCATATCTGATGTGCATAGCATTTTCAAGGTCGTGTTGTGAGAGAGAGAGAGAGAAAATAAATTTACCCTCTCTCTTTCTACATTTCTCCCATAAGCGTAACATAGTGTGCACACGCAAAGGGATGCATAAACTTTACAAGGACATGTAGTGAGAGACAGAAGATTATAATTTTATCTCACTCGCACAATCTGAGATACTTTACAGTCGTCAGTAACCATAGTTTACAAAAAATGGCTAATCTCGCGACGGGTACTGATAAATCAGAAAAAGTGCGAGAGGTACATCCATCCACACCTTTCATCGCTTGCATTGACACGCCTACANGGGTACTGATAAATCAGAAAAAGTGCGAGAGGTACATCCATCCACACCTTTCATCGCTTGCATTGACACGCCTACAGGATATGTCTCCATCAGTTGTGAGGGTATTGCGATCTATCGATAAAAATATACATTTTTACAAAAAACAATTGATCGGAAAAATTACAAAATTTACGTAATGAAGGAAACCATCGATTAATTGATTAGTTAGTTTTTTTATTGCACAAAAAAGAGCGTAATTTTATTTAATAAAACTACGATTGTGGACTATTTTCTTTCGCGCACGAAAATACGCGGTGAGAANGCTCCATATCAGTACCGTCAACAGAGCCTAACCAGACTGTGCACCAAAAGGTTTTAATTTTGGAAGAAGTGTCAAGAACCCACCCATTCGTCACAGCAGCACTCTCCACCCATTCCAACCTCCAAGAAAAGTGAGGTGATTTAAAAAGATCTCGCGCCGGGGCATAGTCGGACTTACAGACGTTATGCAGCCGACCTAAAATCCATGAAGTAACTGATTTCAGACGAGAGGGGACTCCCAACGCCCCAGAAGAGACTGGCGCGTGGAAGAAGCCCAGCGCAACATCCGTAGGAAGTCTCAACCAACGATGTATGGGGGCCCTAATAAGGACATCCATGGCCTTCAAAATGCCCTTAGTGACACGAGCGAAGGAAAGTTGGTAGATAAATGAAGGTAGTAAAAAGACTCGCAGGATCTCCATCCTCTGGAGCCTTTAGGTAGGCAAGCGCTTCGCCACAGATGACGAGGTGAAAGAAGCAGCTACAGACTATCCTCACAGGCGGCAGACGTCTATGACTTAGGCATACAAAAGCTTGTAGAACGTTATGACAAATGTTTAAACAAATATGGAAACTATGTAGAAAAATAGAGAAACATGTAAGGAATTAAATAAAAAAGGTTTTTTGAAGAAATTTGTTATGGTTTATGTTTTATAAGTAAGCGGACCTTACTTTCCGAATAACGCTCGTACATACAAAGTTCCATCAAAATCCATTAAGTCGTTAAGGAACTGAGTTCGGTCACGTTTCCAGCCGTTGCAAAATAAGGTTTTGTTGTTATTTCACAGGACCCGTACAATTTACCGGGATATAAAGTATCCTATGTCCTATTCCAGGACATAAAGTACCTACATACAAAATTTCATCAAAATCCGTTCAGCCGTTATGGAGCTGAGTGGTAACATTACACACACACACTCACACCCACAGACTTTCGAATTTATAATATTAGAAGGATTAGTAAATTCTACTTTTGAGCATATTTAATCTTAACTGAAGAATGTAAATATAGTTTAAAAGTTAAAAATAAAATTATAATATTAATCATTTACTGAACAGAAAAAGGGATAACCAGTCAACACGCGACAACTTGAAGCCAATATCGACGAAAGTGAAAAACTAAGTTACAAGGACACACAATGTGATAGGCATTCAATAGAGAGTGACAAATGCAAAATAAGTTCGCGCCCATCTCCATTGGCCACTAAGGGAATTGCACCCGCAGATCAACCCATTGGCCAAGAAATGGATTGTACTGTGTACACCTCTCCACGCACCTATCTCCCATTGGCTATGAAGGGAATTGTACTAATTACTCACCCACACGACAATTTCCTATTAATCGTAAAAAGTCAGTGTGTGGTAACTGAGGAAAAATAAATGAGTGCAGTGGTAAGAATTTCGGGTAAAACCTAGTATCATATCTGATGTGCATAGCATTTCCAAAGTCATGTTGTGAGAGAGAGAGAAAATAAATTTACCATCTCTCTATCTACATTTCTCCCATAAGCGTAACATAGTGTACACACGCAAATGGATGCATAAACTTTACAAGGACATGTAGTGAGAGACAGAAGATTATAATTTAATCTCACTCGCACAATCTGAGATACTTTACAGTCGTCAGTACCCATAATTTACAAAACATGGCTAGTCTCGCAAAGGGTACTGATAAATCAGAAAAAGTGCGAGAGGTACATCCATCCACACCTTTCATCGCTTGCATTGACACGCCTACAGGATATGTCTCCATCAGTTGTGAGGGTATTGCGATCTATCGATAAAAATATACATTTTTACAAAAAACAATTGATCGGAAAAATTACAAAATTTACGTAATGAAGGAAACCATCGATTAATTGATTAGTTAGTTTTTTTATTGCACAAAAAAGAGCGTAATTTTATTTAATAAAACTACGATTGTGGACTATTTTCTTTCGCGCACGAAAATACGCGGTGAGAAGAAACG